>JAGKTI010001243.1:33335-70041 GCA_018397915.1 Birgus latro | reverse complement strand
GAGATTGTTAGGCGTGAGAGGGTTGAACTTGCAGGTGAGTCTCTTGAGTGTGTGGAGGAGTTTTGTTATTTGGGAGACATGTTATGTGCCGGAGGTGGGGCTGGAGTTAGCTCGGTTGCTAGAGTGAGAAGTGGTTGGAAGAAGTTCAGGGAGCTGTTGCCTCTCCTGACATTGAGAGGACTCTCCTTACGTGCTAAGGGGTCTTTGTATGCAGCATGTGTTAGGAGTGTGATGCTGTATGGTAGTGAGACCTGGGCAGTAAAGGAAGAAGATATTCGCAGGTTTAAACGTACAGAAATGACAATGATTAGGTGGATGTGCAGTGCGTCCCTGCGTGCAAGGCCTGGGGGGGCTGGGTTTACGATAGAAGAGTTGAGAGGTAGGATGGGACTGGAGTGTATTGGTGTTGTGATGAGGAGAGGTAGGCTGAGGTGGTTTGGACATGTGGAGAGGATGGGGGATGATAATTGGGTACAGAGGGTGAGAAGTGTTAATATTGGGGGAGGGGTTGGGAGGGGTAGACCGAGAAAGACATGGGACGAGGTCATTAAATGTGACTTAAGGGTTAAGGGACTGAATAGGGAGGCTGCCAGAGATCGAGCAGCGTGGAGAGCCGCCATTAGGTGACCAAGGCCGACACATGCAAGCATGTTGGAGCCTTCAAAAACGAAACGATTGGCCCTTTTCCATTCCCAGGGCACTTTCCCTTCTTCCAGAGAACAAACAATTAAACCGGGAATCTTATCCGCCAGTTGTTCTCTGCATTCCATCAGTACCCAAGTAGAGATTCCATCCGGTCCTGGGGCTTTCCTTACATCTTGAGTTTCCAGTAATTTATACGCTTGCTGCACTTCCACTTTTATATCTTTTATCACTACATTTCTAGTCACTCCCTCCTTCTTTCAATTTGGTGATTCCCTCCTTTTGTTTCAATTTGCCATTAACAAATCTGTAAAACAATTTGGGTTCTTCCTTACATGTGTCAGTTATACCTTTTTCAAAGTTCCTTTCTTCCATGTATTCTTGTTTATTCATTTCTAGTTCTTCCATATTCTTCCTTTGTTCTATTATTACCTCTCTTTCTCCATTTATTCCATGCCATGTCCTTCTCTTCTTTTTGCTCTCATACACCATTTGTTAAACTAATCCCTCTTCCTGTTTTTTTCCCACTTACTCTTGGAACATATTTTTCCACTCCCAATTTATAGAGGTCTAGAAAGATATCCCACTTCCTCTGCATCTCTTCTGTTTCTCTAAATTATCTCCACTCCACATTTTTGAAAAATTTCCTCAATCCTGTAAAGTTTGCTTTCGCAAAGTTGTATCTTCCATGCCTATAAAGCTCACCTCTTGACACCACATTCCCTTTTAACATCTGGAACTCAGTGACCACATGATCACTTTTTCCTATAGGACACAGATATTTCAAAGGTTAAATTATGTCAGGTTCTTTAGTTAGCAGTAAATCTAGTTTTGCTGTCGAGTCATCACCTCTGAATCTTGTCTCTTCTTTGACCCATTGGGTCATTACATTTTCATTGCTACATTTAACAATATAGTTCCCCACAAATCTTCACTGCCTCCTGAGTCCCATTCCTCCCAGTTCACCTCTTTGCAATTAAAATCACCCATCAGAATTATGTTGTTGCTTTTCTCAATCTCCTTCTGTATATATCTAACCATGTCTGACAACATCTCCTGCTATTCATCGTCATTCCATGCCCTTGTCTTAGACTGTGATGTCTCTCTTGCCATTCTCTCCAGTTCTAATTTCATATTTATTGATTCAGCCTTACCCTCTCCCAGTTCCACATTATCCACATTGATGTTGTTCTTCACTGCTGTCATCACTCCTCCTCCCATTTTTTCTTTTCTGTCTCTTCTCCACAGTTTGTATTTACCATCTCCCATATAGATATCAATATCCTCTCCTTAATTGGTCTCCACTATGTATCTATCTATAGATCTGGTTCATCTACCCTCAAGTAATCATTGATTTCTAACCTTGCCTCTATTAAACGATCAGCATTAGTATATGCCACTTTCCAACTTTTTTCATTGTTCTTTATTCCCTCTTCTCTCCCTCCTCCGTCTGTACCACTTCCTTAATTTCTGATCCATAACTCTACAATAGAACACTGTCTTCTCTTCCTCCATCCTCTTCATTTTTTCCCTTTGCTTCCTTTACTAGCTCCTTTATTTTAGCTCTTTCTTCCTCATTTGCATCTCTCCTTATCCAAACATTCTTGAACTCCTCTTTATCTGATAGTTTCCATGTTCTGTTGATGGTTTCATTTACCATTACCAGAGACTTAAACTTTAAATGGCCTCACCCCCCCTTCATCATACTCTCCTAGCCTAAACACTTCTTCATTCTCTTCTTGAGCATCTCCTTAGCCTTACTCAGTTCTTCTCTTTCCCTTTCTGATCTTACTGTCATACGTTTTTCTTTTACTCCTGAAATTATCACGCATTTCTTCTTGTCTGCCACATCCCTGACTAAAGATTTTCTACTTCTTAGTACCCTAACCACTTCCTTTCCATCTTTTCCTTGCTTTGTTGTTCTATAATCTCTTTCAAATTTATATTTCCTTCCTCTTGAATTTTCTTCCACCTCTTGTGTTGCTCCTTGATTTCTTTGATTTTGATTCATGCTCGTCTAGTTTACTTTTCATCCTGTCCCATTCTTCCTCCAACCTCTTTTCCCCTCTTGAGCTGTTTTATTTCATTTGAAGCAGATTTGTTACTCAATTTTAGTTCTGTATCTTGCCTTTCTTGTTCAGTACTGCGCATGCTCACGTTTTCCAACTTGGTTCTCCTGTTCTAAGGTCTGTTCCTGCAACTCTCTAATTATTGTCCATACCTTTTTTAACTCCTGACATTCCTCTCCACCATTTTCTCCACTCCAGCTACTCTTGTTTGGTTCAGTTTAGTACCTCCTTTACTCTTATCCTCATCAGAGAAGCCCACAAATTCACCCCCATCAGATGTAAACAATGAACTGTCTCCTTCCGCCATAATGCAGCCTACGAAAACTTTCTGCTTCCACTGTGTTTTGTACTCTTGACTGACAAAAATTTTTGTTTTTTTTTTTTTTTTTTTTTTTTTTTTTTTTAATATCAGATGAGACCACCACTCACGTATTCATTCACATAATCACCATAGGCTTGTCTCCTTTTCGCCCCTGATTCGGAGATTATTTCCCCATGATCCACAAAGAGCTTTGTCTCTGTCAGTGACCTGTGTGTGTGTGTGTGTGTTCTTACCTAATAGTTCTTACTAATTGTATCTTTACAGGAATGAATCATGCTCGAACTGTCCCGTGTATTAAACCATTTTTATCATACGTATCCTTAAATTTATTGTTTTGGCACACACTGTTTCATTCGGTAGTGCATTCCACTGATCAGTTGCCCTATTTGGGAAACTGATTTTCCTTATGTCTTTATCAACTCTCTTTTAATGTAGTTTTTTGCAGTGCCTTCTTGCTGATGCTTCCCCATAGGTTATGTACCCATTTATGTCTATTTTCTCCATCCCTGAAATGCATTTATATAACATAATCATATCTCCTCTTTCCCTTCTCTCATGTAGTGTTGGTAGGTTCAGTTTTTTAGTCTTTCTTCGTGGCTTAGATCCCTTAAGCTTGGTACCCATCTTGTAGTGGCCATTTGTACTTTCTCATTCTTATCTATATGTTTTTTGAGATGAGGATTCCAGACTACTGGTGCATACTCTAGGGTTGGTCTGATGAATGATGTTTTTATCTTTCTCAGCATGTCTTTATTTTTTTATGTGAATGCTATTCTCATAGTAGCAAACAGTGTATACATGTTCTGTACCTTCTTACTGATATGGTCAGCTGGAGATAGTCTGTAATTGATAATCACTCCCAGGTCCTTCTCTCTTTCTGATGTGTGTAGGGTTGAACTTCTTAACTTATAATCCCAATCTGGTCTTTTTCTGCTTTTACCAAACCCAATTACATGACAGTTGTCCACATTCAGTTCCATTTGCCATCTGTTGTTCCATCAATGAAGCTTATTTAATTCTTGTTGTAGCTGTCTGCAGGAGTCTGTATTAGTAATTCTTCTTTGTATTTTTGCATCATCAGCAAACATATTTAGATAGCTTCCATCTCCATTGTTACAGTCTCTGTCATTTATATATACCAGAAACATAATTGGTGCCAACACTGAGCCCTGTGGAACTCTGCTAGTTACTCCCCTCTTTGATGAGTAGTTACCCCATAGTATTGTTCTCATTTCCCATTTTCTGAGAAAATCTTGGATCCAACAGTACAAGTTGCCTTGAATTCCTCCTTGATGGTACAGTTTTCATGAAAGTCTTTGGTGCGGTACTCTGTCAGATGCTTTCTTGAAATTTAGGTAGATACTGTCCACCCATCCTTTTCTTTTCTGTAATGTTTCTTCATCTCCATCGTAGTAGCTTAGTAACACATGATTTCCCGTTTCTAAAACCGAATTGCCTTTCTGTTATCATGCTGTGTTCTTCTAGATGATTTACCCAAACTTTTCTTATCAGCTTTTTTTAGTATCTTACAACACTGATCAGTGATACTGGTTGGCAGTTGAGTGGATTCTTTCTATTCCTTTTCTCGAATAGGGGAACAATATTTGCGTTCTTCCAAATATCAGGTAGTTTACCTTGATTAAGGAGCCCTTGAATATCAAATATATTGGTCAACTTAATTCTTTTGCACATTCATGTAGCACCCAACCTGAAATTTCATTTCGTTTCGTTTCGTTTCGTTTTGTTTTTGAAGGCTGCAACATGCTTCCATGTGTCGGCCTTTTTGAAGTGGAGCGTGTAGCATTTTATGACCGGATGCCCTTCCTGATGTCTACCAATGACCCTTGGGTGGATTCGATCTTCCGACCCTACGACCAGAGCGGACCGCTCTAACCCACTGAGCCACGGCTGCTACAAAATTTCATCAGGATATGTGTTGGCATGCATGTTCCATGTCATCTCTCTCAAAAAAAAAATTTTCTACAATTATTGATTGAAAATCTTTATTTGGTGCTTCACAAATCTGTAGATGATCCCCTGGTTTGTATTTTTTCTTTAGGTTCAGTTTTGCTTTGGATGTAGCTGTAAAATAGCTTATTACTAGTTTTATTTATAATATCTTCCTCAAACTGTCTTTAAGCTTCTCTCCTTATCCTTATATAATCATTTCTTGCTTGTTTATTGTTGTTACAATTATGCCCTCTCACTATTGTGTGTCAAGTATTTATTCCACAGCAAATCTCTTTTTTATTTTTATTTTTTGCATTCTGTATTAAACATTTCTTTATTTTCATTTCTGTTTCTTTGTACTGAGGGATGTAAATTTGGACTCCTTTTTCATAAAATTCACAGAATTTTCTATATATAACATTTAAATCTTGTCCTCTAAGCTCCTCTTCCCAATCTGTTTCAAAGAAGTACTTCTTAAGGTCATGGTAGTTGCCCTTTTTGTAGTTTAAGCCCTTTTTGTAACTCTCATTATTGTTAACTATGTCATATGCAGTCCTGAAGTTACAGTACAGTATAATACTGCATGATTGCTTTGGTCGAATTTTTTTTTTTTTTTTTTTTTTTTTTTTTTTTTTTTTTTTTTTTTTTTATGTGTCCGACTCTGGGCATAGGCTTCACAGCCTACTATCAAGGCCCAGTCGTCCTCCTACAATCTACATGTCACCACTTCGGCGCTTAACACCCACCGTCCATATTGAATACATGCTAGGGCTGTCTCATACAGGACTGGTGTATTGGTATTAGCGGGGTCATTTTTACGACATGTCGAATGGAGGGTGATACCTTATATTGTCAGTATCATTTTCTTGCCTAGTAAATATAAGGTCTAGTACTGATGGATCAGCAAGTCCTCTTTTTCTGGTGTTTTCCTTTACATGTTGTGTTGGAAAAAACTCCTGCACAAGATCCGGGAGCTTTTGGTCCCAACAGATTTCATGGCTTCTTACATCTAGAGTATTCCAATTTATATTTGTATTGAAATCTACATAATATATTTCTTTTCGATTCCTTTTCCATTCTATGTAGTAATGCTCTTAAACTCTGAATTGTACTTTCTGCCAGGTTTTCATATTTGCATCTTTCCCAAGTGTTTGTTTTGGGCAGTATGTATAAATTTGCCACAGTTACTTTCCATTCAGATGTGTTAATCTCTACTGCAGTCATTTCTACTTGTGAGGGTATATCTAGTTCTGTTTCTTTGACTTGAAGGGTTTCTTTGTTAATATTATAATTCCTCCTCCTTTTCTTAAATTTTTGCCTCTTCTCCATGTATTGTGTTCCTCAGAGTTTAGGGTATCGTTTGATATCTTTGGGGTTAATTTTGTTTCAGTTGGGCCAATAATGTGTGGTTCTTTTTCTTTGGTATAGTCTTTCATCTCTAAGAATTTAGGTACCATTCCATCTACATTTGAGTACATCATCTTTATCATCTTGTCTACATACTTGCCGTAGCTTGAGTCTGCAACCTCCTTTCATTTTATTCCTAGTTGGTTATGTACCACTTTCATACCTGCAATCCAGTTACTTTGTAAGAAGAAAATGTACTCTTCTCTTTCTCTGATCTTTCCTCATTCTTTGTTTTGGCTTCCTCCCTCTTCTCCCTTAGTGTTCCCAGTTCCTCTTTAGTTAGGCATTTTTTTATCCATAATTTTTTCAATTCCTCTTTTTCCATGAGTTTGATGGCTTTTTTTAATATTTACAGTGTTTGCACCCTGGAAGATTGGTTTCAGGGGCCTTGACTTACTTCTCTCTTGTTTCCCCAGCCTTTTATGTTCTTCTATGTCTTTATCACAGATATCCTCTGAGTCTTGCCTCAGTATGTTCTTTATGTTTTCCATTTCCTTTTTGTCCCTTGAGATTCTCATTTTAGTTCATCTTCACCTATGCCACTGATTACTTTAAGTTTGTTCATCTCTGCAACATCCCTAACTAGTTTGGAATTGTTTTTTGTGATTTCTTTCACTTCCTTTCATTCACTTTTTCCGTCTACCTTTGTATCTAAATCATTCTTTACTTTCACCATTTCAGAATATGTAGTTTGTACCTTATCTTTGTAATTTCTCACCATTTCATTTACCTATGTTATTTTCTCTTCAGTATTACTACTTTTGTCTATCAGAGTGCTTGCTTGCCAGATTTTCTCCGTATCATATTCTCTCATGGTTGACAACTGTCCATCCCATTTCACTAGCCTTCGTTCTCAGTGAATTTACTTCAGCTGATAGTTCATATATTGTTGTGGCTTTTCTGTTTATTTCCTTTATTATTTCTTCATTTTTTTCCCCTTCTGCTTGGGCAGCTCATTCTTGATTTCATCTATTTCCATTTGAAAAGTTCTCTCTAGTCTATTTACTTTTTCATCTAACTTATTGTAAGTTTCCTTTTCAACCAGTTCTGGGTAGAAGTCATCATCCTGTTTTTTTACCATTGTCTCCTCTCTTAGCACCTTCTAAATCCATCTTTCAAAAATATGAAGCCATCTTAAAGAAGATAATCTCTGCTTACAGTAGTTGCATCACTGCCATCTGCTTGGCCTGGTGTTGTCTTGCTGACGTAAGGAAACTCAGCTCATTCCTTGACACATATTTATAGATGTTTACTTACTTTAGGCTGCACTTTCTTTGCTATTATTTGTTTTACTATGTTTGATCGTCACTTAAATTAGCCTAAATCAACTTGACCCATAAATAGATACAACTTAGGTATCCCCTGAGTGGAGCTTGGTGATGTACGTCCAACTCGTGTGTGTGGGTGTGGGTGTCGTGTGGGTGTGGGTGTGGGTGTCGTGTGGGTGTGGGTGTGGGTGTCTGTATTTACCCAGTTTTACCTAGTAGTGATATACAGGAAATGAGCTATGCTCATGGGGTCCCGTCTCCTTTTCTCAATAAGTCAAATTTTCCTTTTAACTCGTTTAAGTCTTAGACTGGACGATCTCTGTCTAGGCTATTCCACAGGTCAGTGCATCTATATGGAAAACTTTATTTCTTGATATTCTTCAAGCAACATGGCTTTTTCAGTTTCATTCCATGTCCTCTTGTTACTCTCCCATCCCATACAAACATATTTTCTCTGTCAGTTTTTTCTACTCCCATCCTGACCCTGAACACTGCAATCATGTTGCCCCTCTCTCTCCTTTCTTCTAAGAAAGGCAGGTCTAGTTTTTCCAGCCTTTCCCTGTATGACAGAACTCCCAGGCTAGGGACCATCTTGGTTGCTGTTCTTTGTATTCTCTCAATCTTGTTTACATCTTTCTTTTTATGTGGGAACCACACTGCTGCCACATATTTCAGCCTGGGGCGAATCATGTCCACTATCAATTTTTTCATCATCTCATCCATATAATGAAATGCTGCTCTTATGTTAATCAAGAGATTCTGCATCTCTTTAACAATCTTGTTAATGTGTTTTTCAGGTGACAGAATATTCTGGACCAGCACTGCCAAGTCCTTCTCTTCTCTTGGTTTAGTGATTAGTTCATTACTCAGCAAATAATTCAGTGATGGTCTTTTTGGTACTTTTACCCATATCAATATTTTACATTTTTTTGCATTGAATTTAATTTCCCACATCCGGCTCCAATTATTATTCCTATCCAGGTCCTCCTGCAGCATTTTACAGTCTTCTTCAACTTATACTCTCCTCATGATCTTTGCGTCATCAGTAAACAGATTTTCATAACTGTTCATTCCATCTACGATATCATTTACATAAATCAAGAACATTACAGGCACTAACACCGAGCCCTGTAGGACTCCACTTGCTTCTTTCCTCCATCCAGACATCCTACCTTTTATTACTGTCCTCATTTGTCTGTCTCTCAAGAAGTCTCTCCACTCTTCAGTCCCCCAATGTGTTCCAGTCCACATTAGTCACTTGTGGTGTACCTTGTCAAAGGCTTTCTCCACCCAACTCTCTCTCTCCTGTAGCACATCTTTTTCCCTTGAGTAAAAGCTCAACAAGTTGGAAACACAAGACCTTTCACTTCTGAATCCAAACTGACTTTTGGCCAAAATGTCCATCTCCTAATATTTTATCCATCTGCCTTTCAGGATTCTCTCACACAGTTTTGCGACCAAGCTGGTCAGGGACACTGGTCTATAATTCAGAGGTTCTTCCTTGTTCCCTCCCTTATGAATTGATACCACATTGGCCCTCTTTCCAAGACACTTCTGCCTCTTCCAGAGAATACACAATAAAACCGTGAATCTTATCCTCCAGTTGTTCTCTGCATTCCTTTTGTATCCAGATAGAGATCCTGTCAGGTCCTGAGGTCTTCCTCACATCTTGAGTTTCCAGTAATTTGTATTCTTCTTGCACTTCAGCTTTTACATCCTTAACACTACATTTCTAGTCCCTCCCTCCTCCTCCACAATCACTTTCCTTAGTGAAGACTGATTGGAAGCATTTGTTCATTATTTCAGCTCACATAACCACATCTTTATAGACATTTCCGTCTACTTTTAGCTCGTTGATTCCTTCCTTTTGTTTCAGTTTGCCCTTAACAATCCTGTGAAACAATTTTGGTTCTTCCTTACATTTGTCAATTATACCTCTTTCGAAGTTTCATTCTTCTGCTCTGCATATTGGGTTAATATTGTTTATTTGTCGCTGTACAGTGCTACTTGCAAGACAGGACAAAAGCTCAAGATAACTCCAACTTTGTGAATATAATCCTGGTGACAGCATTATAGGAATTCCTCTTTTAACATATTTTCACTTAACAAGCATGTTTTTCACCATAAGGCTGCAAAGTATTGTAGGAACACTTTCTACAGTGCACAGTGTTCACAATTAAGCAGCCAAGTTATGCAGTGAAAGTTTAAGTTGTTACAATTCATACAAGCATTTGACTTGATGTATCTCATAAATTCTAAATTGCCTACAGTAGGGCACCAGGTTTCATGACATCCAATTTGGCAAAACACACTTTCGCGGAAGCCATCTGGTACGGTATTCCCGTGATTGAGCATTTGTGACAAAAAATGCATTTTTACACCTTCAGGGACCACAAGTTTCACATTCTCACCATGGCGACACCAACACCAACACTCAGTTTTGGCCTGTTTTCCCACATGTTTTCAGTGTGTCTGCAAGTTGAGTGTTACACCCTTGTGTTCTTGATTAGTAATTGGCAGAAATAATATGTCATCTAGTGCTTCAAGTGGAGGTGGACTGGGTGATAGTGGAAATGGTGTAAGATAGCATGAACCTGGAACAGCAGGCAGTAATGGGAAGGCCAAGCGACTACCACTGCAGTGGGGTGAAAAAAAATGCAAGCATGGTGACGAGTTAAAAAATGAAATTATGTCAGAAATGGAGAATGGCGCTTGTAACTCCAAAATATGCAAAATGTATTATGTGCCAGAGTCGACTGTGGGTAGTTTGAGAAAACAGTAGAGTGAACTAAGAGCGAGTCAGTATTCAGATGTCCTGAACTTTGATCTGCCAATTTAAATGCATTTTTCCTAAAGTTGTATTGGTCCAGCGATCAAGAAAATACTTTTGTTGTGCAATTTATATTTTTTATATTTATACCAAATTCTGTTTCTTGTCGAAATTTGCAGGGTGGTAGTCATGAGGCGACCATTACCCTATGGCTGCCGGAAAAAAGTGACTAGGTTAGGTTAGGTCAATGTAATTCCTAACCTAACCTAACGTAACGTAATCATTTTTTTCGGTGGTTGTAGGGTAAAGGTCGCGCTCCATGACTACCACCCTGGAAATTTCGACAAGAAATGGAATTTTGCATAAATATAATAAATATATATTGCACAGTGAAATTATATTGTTCTCTTGATCAGTGGACCAATATAACCTTAGGAAAAATACATTTAAACTGGCAGATCGGTACAGGACATCCAAATATTAACCGCCAATCTTGCCTTTGCAAAGTAGTAGTTTGAACCAGGCGCTGAAGGTGGACAAGTGAAAACAGCGACTGAGTACAGCTTAGTAATGCCAGTGGTTGAACATTATTTGTTACAGTGGTTGAATAGGAGGACCCAGGAAGGCGTTAGTGTGTCAGAACGTGAAATTCAAGACCAGGCCCCCCTATTTTATGATGCAGTTGCAAAGAAACGTAATATTGCGTCATCCCCAGAGTTCACTGCTTCATGGGATTGGCCACAGAGGTGTAAAGGCTGGTTAATAGCAACATTTCAGGCAACTTTAGAATGTATTTAAAGTAGGAAGTACATTAGGGGGGTGAGTTTTCTTATGGGGCCGATCTCTGTTAGCTTATTTCCCATAAGGTCAGTGCCCCATGTTTGGCAGAATCAACTTTGGTGGCACTTTTCACAGTCCCTGTTAGGCGCAAAACCTGGTGCCCTGCTGTATTAATTTTAACAGTCAGAACACTCAGTCCATTTTTATACTTTTTTGGAGCCTTGAATGCAGTTCCCCCCCACCCCCACCCCAGAACATAACCCTCACTTAAAGCAGTGCTCACTTTAACACTGTAGTTTTGAGGAACACATTCATTGTTAATTGAGGAATTACTGTACAGTGGCCTCGCAACCAGTATGGTAATTATGTTAGACAACACTGCTGTATTGGACTACTTCTGCACTGAACAAATGATAAACCTTATATGGAAAATTATATAGATCAGACAAGACTAAGTCTGTTTTAAGAATCCCTTGAATATTGTAAACAGTGATAAGACAACAATCCAATCTGCACTTTGGTAAGGTGAATAAGGGCAGGAAGGGGGAAAAAAAAAGGGTTGCTGCTCAACACACTATTATGGTGTTAGCACGCCGCCTAGCACAAGGAGACTGACGCTCAGTAACATCACCCAGTGCATGTTTTCATTGGCTGTGGCTCCTTTCAACTCTCTAGAATTATGCCCCCACCCCCATTCCCCCAACTTTACAGATTTTGTGCACATCTGTGGAAGTTTACCATACTTATGTAAGTTTTCCATACTAAACTAATTTCTCCTTTTACTGAATATTTTGAGCATCTACTGTACTAAATGCGACTCGTACTAAAGAAACGTGTGTTGGATGTGAGGCCACTGTACTTAATTTGTATTTCATTATTAGTGTGAGGTTCATGCCTAACCATTTTTGCTAGTCATTTTTTAACTTGCAGTATCAAAAATGTAAAGTTTGATTAGTGAAATTTGCAATGACCTTTAATAATTATGTTGCACTTTATGTATCAGTAAGTTTAATTTTGTAATTTCATTTGCTGGGATTAATAGATTCCACTAATATGACTAACTTAAGCTTGTAAAGGCTTGTTGATTATAATTTAGATGTTTAATTTAATATTGATTACAGTAATAGGTAAAAAAAAAAAAATGATTCCCTTGAATAAGTTGCTTGAGATGGAAGGTGCTTCAGAATATTGTATCTACGTCGTACCAGGTTTAGTTTGAGTGATATTTTCATTTGCTTAACTCAGATGATAGTTAGTGTATAGAATTCCAAGGGTCTGTCGAGGTTTATTGCTCACAGAATGCTGCTCAGGGGCATGTGATTTGTCACCCACACCTTAAATATTTGGAGTATTAGCAAATGGGCCTTGATTGGGCAATACTGTACAGGATAAGATGACGGATGGATGGATTGAGAATTTACATGCATGTCACTTATGCTTTGAGGTCCTGTGGTGGGCTGCAGGGACAGGAAGGAAATGGACACTGTGCTTTCATTTGTAAGTTTTGCACCACGGATTGTCAGCTGGAAATTTAAATGTTAAGGTTTCCTGTTTTGTCATATATTAAGTGAAGATTTATATGTAGCTCATAGTTTATAGAGAAGTAAGAGTTTGTTTTGTATGTAAGCCAAGATTTTATGAACCAATAATTTCAGTTAGGGTTATTTTGTTTGATAAATGGTTATAGATTATAGAAGGCTATACATTTTAATAGCAAGAGCTTGCTCTATATTTATGTATGTAATGTATATTTGAAATTACTCAAGATTTTTAGACATGTCTTATATTTGAAAAAATTGTACAATGTGGTACCAGTAACTTTGTTTATATATAATATAATGAAAGATTTTATCAAACTAATTTTCAAAAATATAAACATGTAATATGTAAAGAATTTTTAAATTGGCTAAGTTAGGTCTCTAGATATATAATTAATGACTTATTGTCTTGGGTCTGGTTGATGTTTTAGCTGAAAGCTGGTCAGTGAGTGTGGCCACTGAGAATGTGTTGGTGTTGGCAATAGCACGTTTGCAAGACCTTGCTCACTTTCTCTTATTTTTGTTGTACAGTATTGTAATGAACTGTCTTGTAGGTATAGACCCTTCATCTTGTAGTGCTTCCTGCAGTTAGTATAGTGGCCACTCAGCACTGGCTGTTCTTCAGCTGTAACTGAGGAGAGTAGTGTTTGTAGTAACACTTGTGTGCCTTTTGTTTTGGGAGGTCAACAAACACCTTCAGCTGTATGACAGCATGGTATGCAGATATTTGTGACTATCAGAGGTTTCAGTGAGATACTGAAAATTGAAAAGGGTATCAGATTTTGCTGTATTTTGTTCACAAAGTGTTTGTAATTTTATGACTGATGTTTCTGTGAAGTTATCGTTAAATTCTGCTGCTGTCTGTACGTTGGCTTTGTTTATAAGTAACTTACTGTAACTATTTACAGTAGATTTTGAACACATTAACTTCCTAAGTTCAGTAATGCTTTTGCAGTAATGATATCAGGGCCTAGGATAGTCACAAAGCTGCATCTTTGTTCATAATGTAGCGCGTGGTTTGTGGCCACGTGGAAAAATTGTATCTGGAGATGAGTATGTGTTTACGTAGTGTTGCCATAAGTTACCAAGTTGCCATTTACGTTCAGTGCCAAGTATTCTTTCTGATGTAGGATATAGTTTGTATATTTATTTTATTTTCATACCTCCTAAGGCAGAAATTTATATATACTGTATATGGTTCATTGTTTATTTTACGTTTAAGTGAACTTTTACATCAGGTGTCTTGTGTCACAACTGTGTGTTTGTTTGTGTGTTTGTGATGTCAGATGCTAGCCACTTTGACAGGTGATTGGATTTGTTATATGAGTATATTTTGTTTTATTGTTTTTACTACAAAGAGTTTATGGAAAAGCAAGAAACATTTGTGCCTTTGGCAAGTTAGGAGAGTATAAAAAATATATCTGTATATTTAATAACATGAAAATATGGTGAGTGAATGAGTCATAATTTGACCCAGTTTGCTGTTTGCTTAGCTTTTGAAATAACACTTTTCCTGGTGCAAGAAAACTTCCCCAAACATTTTCCAGGAAAGTGACATAATAATTTACCAGTGTTAATGCAGGTTACATGCTGAAAACTTATTATTAAGGCACCACAACATCTGTTAAGTGTACAGTACCATATGAAGGCATATAGAAGACAGTGTTTCTCGAAGCTTGCACGAGTCTTCATTAGGTTAGCAGTTAGAAAGGCAAAGCTTGAATTATGAATACCGAAGTTTATAAAGAAAGGTGATATTATGGATAGTTGCATGGAAAGAGCAATGGTGATAGCTAACATGAGTACAGTGAATTGTGTGTGCAGTCATATATGCAAGTTATGGTGGTGTATACTATTGCTCATAGGATTGTTAAACATTTACATGTTGCGGTTGAGTTTTGCTGTTTCCCTCAGGCTAAAAACAAGCATCATATATATATATATATATATATATAGTATTTCCTTATTTTTTGACGCATTTTACTTCGACACCTCGTTTTTCGCGCCAGAAAAAAGTTTCCAGTTTGTCTCACACTTCATCATTTTCCCCAACTTTGACGCTTCCAGCCAGCAGCCAACACTCAGCAGATGGCGCATACCATCGGTTGGCGCGCTTCCCTGTTTGTAAACAAAGAAGATGGCGACCACTTGAACTCCGTACTACAACTGCTCTAACTGTGGACTTTTTTCTCTCGTATGAGGAGGTTGAACTTCACCAAATTCATTGTGTTAAGTAATGAAACATTAAAGATCCTTTAGGTATAGTGACTAGGTTATAGTTTTGTTAGTAAAACTGCTATGAATGTGTTAGTGACGAAGCATCTATCTCTAAGCTAAGACGAAGTGTTATGCCTCCCATCATCATCGTCACATATATGAGAATGGTTATTAATGTGTTAAATGGGAGTTTGTTGACTCTTGAACATACAACTATCAAATAAATTTCTTCAATCAGTGCTTGACCAGGCAGCCTCCGCCATCTTGAATGTTTTGGTCGGTCAGCTGATCTGTGTCTACTAACGAACAGATAAACAAGGCAATGTTCCGATGCCTATCAGTTAAACTGGTTATATGACTTTATTTCTTGCTTTAACGTTATCTAACTGTACTTTAACTTGCACATAAACTTACCAGAACAGTAATATAAATTTTTAACTTACAAATTCAGTACTGTGGAAAAGCAGTGCAGTGAAGCACGTGATCACATGATCAAAACAAACCATGTAGGCTGCGTTCGAGGGTTTGGCCTTTCAAAGGCCTTTATAACAGTTTTAATGTTTTTTCAGGTACATGTTTATTGTGTTATGCTGTTTTAGCACAGTAAACACTCTTCATTTAAATTTGGGTAGGGCCTGTTTGGTGTTACAGTACTTTCTGATGGGGTAGGTATATGTCCCACGGGAATGCTCCTCTATTTTTCCATTGATTCTTAACTTCACACTTCGACGTCTCATGGTTCACGTGGCTTTGGGGGAACATCCAGCCTGCGATAAATGAGGAAATACTGTATACATATTTATATATATATATATGTATATATATATATATTTAAATGAACAACTGAAGGGATTTTCCATTTATAGTTTAAGAATTAGACAATTGATAAATTGAGAAGTTCAAAATATTAAAATCCAGGGCAATTAGGATGAATATCTTCAAGGAATAGTGTAGGCTCATAAAATCGTCATTGAGGTTGGATTTATAATGTTAGTTATTGATTCGGTAAATCAGTTTAAATTTAGAAGTAGCATCAAAAGTGTCACCAGTGATGAAGCTTAAAGCATTAGTACTGACAGCAGTAGGTGGCTTTTCTGAATATAAACCTAACTGTTCATATAGTTACAAATTTATCTTAGTGCTGCATTTAACAATATAGGAATTTTTTATTTAGATCAGGTAACTTGTGTAGCCATGGCCATACAGCAAGATGAGAATGTTTACCTGTGTTTGCTCAGATGTATACATTGGTAATCATGACATAGAGTTTAGCATAACTGTATTTTGATAATGTGACCTTCAAGGGACCAGCAGGCAAGCTATTGATATAAATATATCACCTTCTCTTTGTCACTTGCATGCTATGGAAATATCCATCTCACATGTACATTCCGTGATATTGAGCTCTCATTGTTTATTCTTTTGGTTGGACTTGATGTTGTATAGATTGTTGTTGTTATTCTTGGTGTCACTAATTGTTTTATGAAAAATTCAAAACATAGTTAATCATTTCCAAGCCATTCCTCTGTACATTTTCCATGTCTTGAGAAAAGTAAGAAATCGTTAGATTGAGAGTTCACCTAGTAGTTGTAGATCTCTGAGGGCCATTCCTCCTGCATCTCAGATAAACAGTACTGCAGTTTCTGTCAAGTAAGAGATAATGAAAGTAGAGTGGGAAGGGAATAGATATAAACCTTTTAGCTGTAATTATTACTGCCCCTCTTGCCCCTCTTTCTCAGGCAGCCAAGGTGATGCATTCTTATAATTCTCCTTGTGATAATGAGATATTTAAAAGCCATTCTTCTTGAAAGTAAAGTTTCAGATTTGTTATTTCGTAACCTTCTTGATTAAGCAAGAAAATATAGTCCAAGAATTCAAGTGATTGGAATTTGTTGAAGAGTAATGAAAATCTACTCCTGTATTTTAAAAGAGTAAGTTTCACTAAATATGGTAACTGTATGTTGTAGAAGTCTCCAATCACAGACAGCTGGAGATAACCTTAATGTACTTTGGTTTGAATCCAAGAAGCAGTTTATCTACCATTTAAGTACATTTACTGTTATAGGTTGGTCTGTCATGACTAAAATGATCTAGACTAGGGTAATCTTGCTCCAAAGGGGGAAGAACAGAATTTTATGTATTGTGTATAATACAGTATAAACTTCCAAATCCAATAGTCCAGTTTTCAAAAATCTCTACTTTCTAAAAGTATTTTTCATTCAGATTCCCCTCCAACATTAACTGTTAGAATCTTCACTAAACCTCAGAGGTAACCACTACATTTTCATGGCACTACTGTCAGTCACCCATGACGACCAGCATTGCCCATCATTTCCAGACCTCAGGTCACATGCAGTTGATCCCCTCTTGTCTATATTTGATGTTATTTTCCATCAAACTATCTTCAGATACAAAAGTTAGGTATAACAGAGTGCATCAGTACCAAGAAATATATATATATAACAGACTTCATATATATTCGATATAACAGACTTCAGTAGACCGGAATTCGCTTTTATCGGACTCGAGGAGCTACCGGACTAAACTCCCATATATTGGAAAAAGTCCGATATAGCCAGAAAGCAGTCCGGACTGCCTGACAGCTTCAGCTATGTTCACCACAATAAGACAAGTAAAAGACATATTTTTCAGTGCACAGTACAGTATTATTATACCATTTGATTAATGTAGTGAAGGTATAACACAGTACAATACTGCAATGGTGGTGAAAACCACTGATGCAATCCGGACTAATGTCTGATATATCGGAAAAAGTCTGGATTAGCAGGGGTAAGTCCAGATGTTTATCGGAAAATCGCATATTTCGGACTGGCCTGAGCCCCAATTAGTCTTTTATAGTGAGGTCTTGCTATACTGTATATATATACAGTAAGGTCCCAGGTTACGTCAGAGTTCCGTTCCTGAGACATGACGTAAGTCGAGTTTTACAGATTTTTCAACCATACATCGCATACTATACATGTAATAATATTAGGTTTGTATAAGAAACACAGTCTTTTGAACTGATGATATTTATTAAATAAAATATAAGTTGTACTTGCTACGAGTCTTCTTCACAGTAGCTCACTCGCTGCAGTAACGGCACTTCTCATCGTCATGGCAACCGCTTCCTCACTCTCCCGTCCTTACACACGTGCCCACTGCCAACACACATTTTATTCCTAAATTCAAACACTTTTCATACTTCATCATACAATAAAGTTTACCGTAAAATACTGCCGTAAAATATGAAATACGAACATCATTACCAGCACGATAATGTAAGCATTTCTAACATCATTTTTTTTTTTTTTTTTTTCCTCACTCGATCACTGATGCTTTTTCTCCTTTCTCATTACGCTTAATAATATCGACTTTTTCACGTAATGTGATGGTCTTGCGTTTCTTGGAGTCATTATGGTCACTAGGAAGCTGTCTCTTAGGCATCGTGGAATCAGGCGAAAAACAAACACAAGAAAATTACAGTACAGGTGGTAGTAGCAGCGAGACTGAGTTGATTGTTGGTTTGTTTACTTTGTTGGTAGTCAAGCGTGAGGCAGGAAAACACCAGAGACATCTTGCGGTAAACAGCAACACTTTAAAAACCGAGCTTTACGTATTTTTCCTGTTGTAACCTCGATTTGACGTAAGTCGATACCGACGTAACCTGGGACCTTACTGTATATATATATATGCTACTCAGGGATGAGTGAGGCTGGTCACTCTCATCTTAAATGTCAGGACCAACTTGCCTAGCTCTGGGTTCCTACGCTCCTCATGGGGCGACATAGGATTGGATGGTGGATGGATGAAGATATATATATGTGCCTAGGAGGAAAATATGGAAGCTTGGAAACCAATCAGTAAGGGATGCCTTTTATTGTGAGATGAGGAGAGTGGTGGCTGAACAGGTAGCCATAGATAGAGGCATTAATAAGCAGTATAGAGCCCTTAAGAACAATTTCTTGAGAGTTACTGATGCAATATGCGGTTGGACAAGAGGCCCACCAAGACATAAAGTAACTTGGTGGTGGGATGAGGGTGTAGAAGCCGCAGTTAAGGGGGTGCTGGCACTCATTACTTTTGGATGGTACAACCGAATTAGTTTTACAGACACAGAAAAGTTATAAATTATTTCCCTTTCTATTAACTTATTATTCTCTGTAGTATCACTTCTTTCCAATCAATAATGCCATAATTAACTAGGAATCATGTGCAAATTTTCAGTTAAGTTCAAAATGTTATATGGTTGAAAAGAGCTTACCAAATATCTTTTGCATAGTCTTCATGAAAACAGTGGCCTTCTGTAACACTTTCTGGGAATAAATTTTTTTGGTATCCCTCCCTTGATAAGGACAATGAATTTTTACCTTAAAACGTCTGTACCAATCAAATTTCTGAGGAAAAATATTTAACAAAAAATATAGGCTCAAAAATTTGTTTTATTTGGACTCCCCACCTTTTTTGCCTCAAAAACATCTTTCAGAAAAAAAAAGTGAAAATTGGTTAAAAAATGGCTGAGATATATTTAGTTGAAATTTAATTGACCCCCCCCAAAAAAAAAAAAAAAATTTACTGGAGAGCCAAATTTAAATCCCCTGCACCCATGGACGGCCATTTAACAAGTTAAAAGTCCGTAGCGCTGTATGAAGAATTGTATATAGCTATAAAACTTTGTGTGTGTGCTGCCACCACAACAACCATATTTTTAAAACAGCTGATTTTCGACCATGAGCCAGAAATTTACATATGTTTTGATGCCAGCACCCCCTTAAGGAGAAAAGAAGGCTTTTCTGGGAATGGAAGAAGGGTGGTAACAGGGAGGAGTACTTGGCTGCCAAACGTAGGGCTAGAAGAGAGGTATACAGGGCGAAGTCTGAGTCACAGAGACTTTTACTTGATAATCTAAATCATTGGGAAAGGAAAAATACGATTTTTACGGTCGCAGATCAGGTGAAGAGGGATAATTGGGATATTGTAGGTGAGCAGTGAGTGAAGAATGATGAAGGAAGGGTAGTGGTGAACAGCGGGGATATTAAAGATGCATGGAGAGAGCATCATAGCCGGTTGTTGAATGAGGAGTTTGACTGGGATAGGGAAGGTTTGGAGCCAGCAGATCCATTGTTTGACCCTTGGCCTTTGATTGGCACTGCTACTGAGGTAGGATGCGAGTGGGGAGGGCGGCAGGTGTGTCTGGGTTGACTGCCGAAATGTTGAAGGCCTAGGGAGATACTGTGGTGAGGTTAGTCACTGACCTGATAAATATGATTATATATGAGTGTGTTGTTCCAGATGATTGGCTGAAGAGTGTAATTGTAAATGTGTACAAAAGGAAGGGTGATGCCCTGGAAAGGGGAAATTACAGAGGTATAAAGCTCTTAGATCAGATAATGAAAGTATTGGAGAGAGTTCTAGAAGGCATGATTAGAGAAAGAGTGAATATTGATGAGATGCAGTTTGGGTTTATGCGAGGCAGGGGGACCACTGATGCCATATTCATTGTTCAACAGCTTCAGGAAAGATATATTGGAAAGAAAAGGGTGTTGCATTTTGTTTTTTGTTGATTTGGAAAAGGCCTTTGACAGAGTCCCTAGAGAGGTGGTGAAGTGGGCAATGAGAAAGCTAGGGTTGGAAGAGTGGCTGGTTAGGGTGGTTATGGCCATGTATGTGGGTGCTCACACCCAGGTAAGAGTGAATGGAGTTTTGAGTGATAAGTTTTCCATGAATGTTGGTGTGCATCAGGGGTCAGTTTTGAGTCCTTTGTTGTTTATCATGGTACTTGAAGCCCTCTCATGTGACTTCAGAGTTGGACTCCCATGGGAGATGTTCTGTGCTGATGATTTGGTGTTGATTGCAGAGAATGAAAAGGAGGCGGAGGAAAGATTTAAGAAGTGGAGAGATGGTATGGGGCACAAGGGTTTAAGGGTAAATGCAGATAAAACAAAAGTGATAATATCTAGTGTTGGTGGCAGTACAATCAGTGGAGAGGGAGAGTGACCATGTGCAGTTTGCCACAAAGGTGTGGGAAGTAATTTCATCTTGTGCAGTGTTTGTGATAAATGGGTACACAAGAGATGTAGTGGTATTAGAGGTAGACTGCGAGATAATGCTGATTTTATGTGTGCAGTATGTCGGGAAGAGCAGGTGGAGATTGTTAGGCGTGAAAGGATTGAACTTGCTGGTGAGTCTCTTGAGTGTGTGGAAGAGTTTTTTTATTTGAGAGACATGTTATGTGCCGGAGGTGGGGCTGGAGCTAGCTTGGTTGCTAGTGTGAGTTGGAAAAAGTTCAGGGAGCTGTTGCCTCTCCTGACATTGAGAGGACTCTCCTTACGTGCTAAGGGGTCTTTGTATGCAGCATGTGTTAGGAGTGTGATGCTGTATGGTAGTGAGACCTGGGCAGTAAAGGAAGAGGATATTTGCAGGCTTAAATGTACAGAAATGACAATGATTAGGTGGATGTGCTGTGCATCCCTGCGTGCAAGGCCTGAGGGGGCTGGGTTTACGATGGAAGAGTTGAGAGGCAGGATGGGACTGGAGTGTATTGGTGTTGTGATGAGGAGTGGTAGGCTGAGGTGGTTTGGTCATTTGGAGAGGATGGTGGATGATAATTGGGTGCAGAGGGTGAGAAGTGTTAATATTGGGCGAGGGGTAGACTGAGAAAGATATGGGACCTCAGGATTAAGGGACTGAACAGGGGTCTCTCCTTACGTGCTTAGGGGTCTTTGTATGCAGCATGTGTTAGGAGTGTGATGCTGTATGATAGTGAGACCTGGGCAGTAAAGGAAGAGGATATTCACAGGCTTAAACGTACAGAAATGACAATGATTAGGTGGATGTGCTGTGCATCCCTGCGTGCAAGGCCTGAGGGGGCTGGGTTTACGATGGAAGAGTTGAAAGGCAGGATGGGACTGGAGTGTATTGGTGTTGTGATGAGGAGAGGTAGGCTGAGGTGGTTTGGTCATTTGGAGAGGATGGGGGATGATAATTGGGTGCAGAGGGTGAGAAGTGTTAATATTTTGGGAGGGGTATACTGAGAAAGATATGGGACCTCAGGGTTAAGGGACTGAACAGGGAGGCTGCCAAAGATCGAGCAGCATGGAGAGCCGCCATTAGGTGACCAAGGCAGATGCATGCAAGCATGTTGGAGCCTTCAAAAATGAAACGATGTATATATATATATATATTTATATATATATATATATATATACATACTGTATATATATAGTATCAAACAGGATGTGGCAGTGTTCCAAATATTTGATAAAAGATCAAAGTGTGACCAAGACATGATAAGTATGGTATAGGAATGACCACTCTGTATGACAAGAGGAATCAACGTGACAAGTTATTGAGGTTAGCAGCCTGGGCAAATTTTTTCCCCAAATTTTCAAAGTAGTCTAAGGTAGGTTTGAAGGTGTTTGTGTACCTGGACCACAAATCTGTGAAAAGCCAAATATTTCCACACCAATCTGAAATTTTCCTCAGTTATGGCAGTTTTGTAATGGTTGGCTTCAGAAATTTCAAGGTCCGGCACGACATCTATTGTTTAACTCTGAGTACGGTTTGATGACTTTTTTATTTCATTTTTGTCTGCTTCAGACAGTTTTAATAAGTGTAGGACAGACTTTTCAAACTGAAGGTGTTAGACATAGCTTTCACTAGCCCCAGCCTCTCACAGGTATTCTTACTAACTCCACACAATTTTAATATGTTTAGGGCAGACTTTTCTAACTGAAGGTGTGAGACATAGGCTTCATTGGCTGCAGATTTTCTTAAGTTGAATGAAATGTCTTTAGGTTGCAGTATGAAAATACACTGGAAAAGATCAATAATTACAGTGCTTTGCTAGTGATATTTGCATCCTTCATAAGCTATCAGCTGATCTCTACCAATTATTACTTAACATATTTCACTTACTTATCCCCTTTCAAATTAGAAGCTAAAGAAAGTAAAAAAGAACATACAGTAACATAGTCCAATTTTTGTACTACATATTAAGTATGGAAATATATAAGCATTGTGATTTTGGTAACCTCAGATGTTATGGCGATCAGCCATTGAGACTCAGAGAGATAGGACATTTTTGTCATTCTTTGTCTTGAAGCATCTGTTTATTGCAGCTTGTGATATCTGTTCAAATGGTTTGAAGCTGGATTTTGCCACTGGTTTAAA
This sequence comes from Birgus latro, assembly GCA_018397915.1. Classification (NCBI taxonomy): domain Eukaryota; kingdom Metazoa; phylum Arthropoda; class Malacostraca; order Decapoda; family Coenobitidae; genus Birgus; species Birgus latro. Next base: position 46,906 of record JAGKTI010001243.1, on the reverse strand, counting down.
CAGAATGGATAGATACTCAGTTTTGACAAAATCGCAGACCAGAGATTCCAGCTCCCACCCAGCACTAGTAACTCTTGCATAATTTTCTTAATATGGTTGACTATGGAAAAAATAAGGAATTGCAGTGAACTGAATCTCTCCATATTTTTCATAGTTGTTACTACATTAAAGTCAGAAAATAGCACTTAACATTGTGGTTATGTCAGTATTGACAGTACAAGTCACTCATGTATTAGTAGAAGTTTTGTGCAATGGGATGAGCATGAGAATGTTGATACCATATCTCAAAAGAACAGATGATACACAATGTTACAAAGTACATCATTATGCCTGCTGTTAATGGTACAGTGGTTACTGTAGTATTTTCTTATATACACTGTGAATCTACATTCCAAAATTTTCCATTTTCCAAATGATCATTGGATCCAAACATTTAGGATGTGGGAGTTTGTACTGTACAACACTATAGTTGTGTGTTATGTGGATCTGGTGAGTGTGCCCAGTCACTGATTCCTTGGAAAGGTAGTCCACATCACTGATGAATAGCTATAGGTAACACATTGGGAAAGAAAAAACATTTTTGCATGAAATTCCTTGTGATTTATTAGAAAAAGTTGCAGGAGATGCATTTCATTATACATTTGTATATAACAGTGTAGTTTGTTTTGAACTTCGATATTTTGGGATAGAGGGAGAGAGGGGTGGTTATTAGTGATTGTAAACAAACCCTCCAAGTTGAGTGCCTGGTAGCCTAGCCTCACCTCACAGCCTTATAGATGTAGGACACAGTTGGCCTTAGCAGAATGTTGTGTCAGTGTGTGCTTGTGTATGCTGTCATTGTGTGTTTATTTGATTGTGTGTGTGTGTGTGTGTGTGTGTGTGTGCATGCATTGTGTGTGTGTGTGTGTGTGTGTGTGTGTGTGTGTGTGTGTGTGTGTGTGTGTGTGTGTGTGTGTGTGTGTGTGTGTGTGTGTATGCACGCATGCACAAGCATTTGTATGGGACTAATGTTTTGAGATGTGTACAACATTATGAATATATGCATTTGTGTATTTTGCAATTTCATGCTCTTATATATATATATTTTTTCTGTGTATTTGTGTTTAGATTCTTTGAATATACAGTGTATTATTTGTACTTTCCTGTCAACATAAGTTGTTCAGTCGATCATTACTGTCAGTCACTCATTGTGAATGCCAGTCACAAAATGCTGCATTGACTGTAAATAGAAAAGCTGCACTCCATCACATTTTCTTCTTGTGTATAGAAATTGTAAACTTGCAGGTTAATTGTCTTTTTTGTACAGAATGAATGTGTACAATGTGTGTATATATGTATGTAGCCTTGCAGTGCACTGCCATATATTCCCCCCTCCCAAATTTATTTTGAATACACCCACCTCATCCCTCCACTCCTTTAGTATGTCACAGTCTGTTGCCTAAATTGGAAATGTGAGGAAGGCACTGCTAGACAGACACAGCATCCCCAAATTGAATTAATGCCTCTGTTTGCATGTACCATCTAACATCTTATTTTCTTTCAAATTGATCTTGAATTTGTAAGTACACAGGTTGTGTGCTAAGTATATACGGTACTACACATATATGTATATACATGTACTTGTTTAAGAGAAAACATGACCTAAATAGGATTTGATAATATGGAGTACTCGGTAATTGAAAAATCAGAGAATTTGAGTTTGGTTAGACTCAGTTATGCTTTCCTAGTGTTTATATAACAAGGCCCAGTGTTAGTTTCATCACAGCAACAATTTCAATCTGAAATTGGCATAAATACTGAGGAGATATACAGTATACTGTAGAGGTATGTAACTACATAAGCTTCTGCATATTTGGGAGTGCTACAGAATTTGAAATCATGAAGAAAGAGAAACAGTGGTGAGCCTTAGCTTCTGCTTACCCTTTGATCCTACCTCTGATTGGAGGAAAGTCATTACCAGGGTTTCACACTGAACAAAGACCTGTTGTTCGTTTTCGTTTTTGAAGGCTCTAACATGCTTGCATGTGTCGGCCTTGGTCACCTAATGGCGGCTCTCCACGCTGCTCGATCTCTGGCAGCCTCCCTATTCAGTCCCTTAACCCTTAAGTCACATTTAATGACCTCGTCCCACGTCTTTCTCGGTCTACCCCTCCCAACCCCTCCCCCAATATTAACACTTCTCACCCTCTGCACCCAATTATCATCCCCCATCCTCTCCACATGTCCAAACCACCTCAGCCTACCTCTCCTCATCACAACACCAATACACTCCAGTCCCATCCTACCTCTCAACTCTTCCATCGTAAACTCAGCCCCCCCAGGCCTTGCACGCAGGGACGCACTGCACATCATTGTTAAATAAGAGCATTGTTCATTGTTAAAATAAGAGTTCAAAGAACAGTTAGATTGCACAAGCAGTAGTTCATGGTGATGGTTTTACTTATTCACCTGAGACAAGCTTCTAGCTGTTGGCAGCTAGTCTTTGTTTAGTGTGAAACCTTGTTTATGACTTCCTTTCTGCCAGTGGTAGAGCCAGACAGTGATAAGAAACTATGGTTAATGACTACACTTAACCCATTAATTGCAGTATGCAGCCATATTCAATCTGAGATGCACTGTGACATACAGCTCCTGTCCTGCTGCATTCTTACGTAAGTCTCACCTTCAAAATAAAGAAATAATCCAAACTCTTTATGGCCAAACTATGGTAGACATTGACCTGAAAATTTGCTCACACATTGTGCAACATATTCTCTTCAGTATTATACCTATAAAACTGGCCTTTGGAAAAAGTACTATACTGTATATGCACATTTTTTTCGGTGGTCCCAGATTAATGGACTCTGTAGCAGCTAAACTAAGGCATATACCGAGCTGAAATGTTATGTACCCATACTTTATCACATCCTCTGTCAATCAGAAAGACAAGAAAACATACAAGGAAAAAAGAAATTGCATGGGATGCACTTTGAAATTTCAGTCTACATGCAGTATATGGGTTAAATTGTTGATATGTTACCAAAATTCCTAGTAGACTGTAGTGATACAAAAATTTTGCTGAAAATGGTAGCAGGAATTGTCATAATGCTCTTTAACCTGAGAATGTCATTTAATTTCATTCTTGCTGCTACCAGACATTTATATTAATGTTAGGGGGTGACATAGTGCAGGAGGCATTAGAAATAGCCATCTTTTATCCCTTTAGGGTGAATGGGCTTTCATAAGATAAATAAAAGAGTCAAGGTAGCAAGAATACGAGGGTTTAACCTGGTATTGGCACATAATGCTTTTGCCATGTATGGATGTTTCCAGTTATACTGTGTGGCTTCCATTAAGTACATGAAACTTATGTAATCATGAGTTGATATATATATATATATATATATATATATATATATATATTCCTCTGTTTTGTTGATTTCAGTATAGTCTGTGTGTACAGTATATACCATACAAGTGGAATTTGGCTGTAAGCAGTTTCATATTCCTCAGAATTAATAGGCCATAATTTCTCACATATGTATTTTTGTTTTGTTGCATGCCAGAAATGAGTTATTGAGGCTGTACTGTACAGTTTATAGCCTTAAAACAAAGTGTCATTGAAGTCTTAACATGTGATCATGCATAAAACAGTGAATAGTTTGTCACCAATAATGCAGAAGCTTTTTCAATAGAATGTCTTTTCAGGATCTTTATTGGAGTGAATGGATGGTGTGATGAACTTGTGATTGAGTGATACCGGCTCAATTCTTTATGTAATATCTCAGGTCTGATATTTTGCAAGTATCTTTTGTTGATTTTGTAGTACAGTATTTGAAATATTCAGTGATCGCATTGCACTGGCATTTACAGAATAATTGCCTTTGGAAGACGTCCGCGTAATACATCTGTATACTGTCATCTCCCAAGTTAAGCATTTAATATGTCAGCTTAGGGGTATTGGGACATTGAAATCGATTATATAATGGCTAATGTGTTGGCTACGTTTTGAGCCCATGTCCCACCTAACACCCTTATATGACTCAACATGCTTACTGATGCACTTTCTAAAGATACACCTAACTGTTCAGAGGTAAAACAGGCATGAACGGTAACAGAAAAGACATAAAGCAAAATATTGTGGCAGTCAGCTTGACAGCCAGTGATGGCTAGCTTAATACTGAGGGAGGAAATGAGGCTTAGGAGGTGAGAGCATTGCTTGCCTCCAAGTCCTCTGCACCTCCATTAGGTGGTGGAGATTTTATGACTCTTAATAGGTTGAGGCTCTCATGTCATGACCACTGTGCACCAAATTTGAAGTGTTGGGGGAGGGGGGGGATCTTTTTTCACAAGGCTCAGCCCATGTAACTCAATTTAAAGCCATGCAACTCAGTTTGGGGTCATGGTTTTGATCACCATGTAACTTGGATCTCTGTCTTGGAACCATGTAACCAGGGGGATGACTGTGTATTTTCTTGTTTTTGTTGATAAACCAGAGTTCTAGAAAACTGGTACCTTAATATTGATTCATGGATGTTGGTATTTGTTTCAGTAGCCACGAGGACGGTAAGAATGGCAATTTATCAGTTCATCGTAAGTTATGATGAAAGTATACTAGTAGTATGAAAAAAAGAAAAAAACAGTAACCCTTACTTTCTTATTGGGGAGGGGGGGTATAGATTTTGATTTATTATACTGGCAAGGTAATGTTAGTTTTGGGTGAGATGGTACCTCCAAGTAATGCTTTTTCTGAAGGTGAAAGCCCAACATATTTTTAGGCAGTGAAACTGTATGTGCGGTCACTCGACGGGTATTTCTTATACTGGTTTATCAGGTGGATGTGTTTATTACTGTTTCATATTTAATTTGTTATTTGTCATTGTTGTGGTTTGTGTATGTTTGCACATCAGGGAAGGTTTCAGCACTAAGCAGTATGTTTTGAATGTGCTGTTTTGTATGTCTCAGGATTTGTGTGGGTTAATATGTAATAGACCGTGACCTTTTTGTAGCTTAATAATGTATCATGTTTTTATTGCCATACAGCTTCAGCTTTCAGTGCCACTTTTTTGTGTAAGCATGATTTAAGTGCCATATTTGCAGACATTCAAGTTGTAACCAAAGCAGCTATTTACATATACAACAGATGCTTACCTCATTTTAGGAAACCTTATTACATATAACATTGCCAAAATGCCTTAACTTCTTGAGTCCAGTGACATATTTTTTAGTTTTCTTCTGCAGCCTCTAGACAATTTTATTCAGTTTAAGAGAGACATTTCACTGGAGGGGTGTGATATACTTTTTGATAACCCCTTCACTGCAGGAGGTGTATCCTAAATTGATAAAAATTGTTGGAAGACAGCAAGAGTAAAATGAAAAGAAGAGTTTACCAACTCTCTTTGTTTGTACCTTACATTTTTGTCATGTAACTAACTGTCTTACTTTGCCCAGCAACTTGTGACAATTGTTCAGCTCACGTAATCTTGCAGTATAGAAGTTGATCATACCCAGCTGTACTTACTGCAGCCTTAACAGGCCCACTAACACCTTTGCTACCTTGCCCAGCCTAATCCAATCCTGCCTGGCAGAACATGACCTCTTTCACACCACAGCTGCTCAAGGCCTCTTCCAAAAGCATTGGTGGTAAATAAGTTAAGCAGTTCAAGTTTTTAGTAACCCTTTGGCCTTGTATAGATGCACTCAGTTATTTTACTCTGGCTACCACAAGACTTTTATTCAGTTTATCGGAATGTAGTAGTGAGAGGCTTAAAACTATGTTGAATAGTCTTTGAACTACTATAAATTCCTCTAAATGAATAAAAATAATTTAGTCTGGATGTAGACTAAATAAAATACTCAAGTGCTTCTTGACAGCAAAAGATTTAATACCATCACAACATTACAGTACAGTACATACTTTTATTTTTCAAAGCACACTTGTCTTGAATGAACATTAGCTAATGACATAAAACTTGGAGTAACCTCATTTTAAGATAAACATAGCTCTTCTAGTTGTGCAAATACTGTTGCACTTGAATTGTTCTTATAAACAGGTTGGCTTTGTGCATAGCCAGTGGCCTGCCTGATGGCAAGTGAAAGTAAATTCCAGCAATAAATGTTCAGTGCATTTCCCGCATTAATGTCCAGAGAACATTTATTTTGGCTTGAGTAATATATAATATATTTATACTACACTGTGTTATGTCTAATACACAGGTTGTTATAACGATTGCCAGAGAGTGTTAAGATAGGAACATGATGACTGCAGACAGAGAGATAGAGTGAGTGTTATAGTAGCTACTCAGTAAGCCAATATTTATAGCTTTTAAATAGGATTGAGTCAGGGATAATGATATATGATCTTTGTTAATTTTTAAGTCATGACAGTGCATGTTGGGTGGAGCTGCTCTGAATAATTTTCTGTATTTTGTGGGAGAAACTTTGTTCATCATCAAAACTCAAAATTTTTGCCAGCAAAATTCTTTAGTGTACACATCTACTGGAAGTACAGGTGTGTATGTCTTAGAGGCATATTGATATTTGTAACATTAGGGGTGCTGTTATATCTATTAAATAGAATAGTTCAAAACCATGAATTGCGTTTAGTTAATTTTATACAAAAAGGCATAAAAATTTCATATTTAGTCTGCCATGTACTTTATACAAGTATATATACAGGGTATTTTTTTTTTTATCTCTCACATTCTCTTTCTTACCTCTATCAGAGCAGCATAAAAAAAAAAAAATTGTTACAGTCACATATAATTTCAGGGACAAGAAGTTTGTCAACATGGAAGTGGGAATTTTTATTATTTTATTCCCACATCCATGTTGCTTTCACCAGATAAATATATAAATTAACATAAATATAGTTATATAAATATATATATATATCAAATGAATACATGTTTGGAGAATTGAAGAGTGCACGAATAAAGCGGATATATTGGGTCATGTGAATGGCCAAGTAGTGAAGCAAATGTTAGATTACAGATATTAAGTGTTTTCTGAGCCTCAGTTAGAAAACACTGGGAATTCACTATAATACCTCTTGATCAGATTTTGTGAATGTGTATGGATGTGTATGTTGGCATTGCAGATTTAATAGAATTTCACAGTCCACCATGTATACAGTTGTTGTAGGCGACTAGCAGAGCAAACGTTCAAAATACAGTGTACAAATTGTTATGCAAATGTAGAAAACTGTCTATGGTATTTAGATTACTATTCGTTGTGTCAAAAAATATACTTTAAAAACAATATTCACGTGTTTGATTTTAGTCCCCATGTGGTTAAAGTTTGGAAACTGCGTTTGATGTTGATATATGTAGTGCAGTAGTTTTCAGTACAGTCCCTTCAGTGTGGTGACAGATTTCTTATTTTATTCTTGCAATCCCCATACGCTGGAGAGGGACACCTTCTTATAGTGGCATCATGTAGCTGGGCAGCTCTGCTGCTAAGTTTACCAATGTTCCTCAGTTCCTTCTCTCCAAAAAGGGGGATAGTGTACTGCCAAAGAAGAGCAGCTTTAGTCTGCAGACCACTGTGTTCACTTTCCTATGAAATATTATTACTAATAATTCTCAGATGATTTTATTTGCTTTAGGATAGACTTTTCAAACTGGAGGAGTTTGATAATGCCTGCATTAGACTCTCTCAGTGCTGTAATTCTCCTCCGCTTATCTTCCAGCCCCTCACCTTCTAGTTCTTTGCATCCAGGAAGGGCTGTTTTGTCCGTATATCTGTTCACTAAATTAGTACAGTTTTGTTGGGTACCCAATCATCTTGGTATCCCAGGTAACAAGCAGGTTGATCTAGCTGGCTTTGCTGCTACAGTGAGTGTGCTTCCCATTCTCTTCTAGCCTCTGATTTCATTCCTGCTTTGTCTTCCTTTCTTGTGCCTAGGTGGCAGTCATGTTGGTCTTTCAGCATCGCAAGAGACAGCACTGGCTCATCTTCAAATTAGCCACTCCAGACTTAGCAACTCAAATTTGATGTTGGGTGGGCTGCCGCCTCTTTGTTCCCATTGTAACACAAGGATATCCATCTGTCTTCTTTTCTTTGAGTGTCCATTGTATGGTGTTCAGTGGTACCATGCCTTTCCATTCTTGTCCCTCAATAATCATCCTTGTGTTTGTGAACTTCTTTGCGAATCCTCTCATACTTCAGTGGTCCGTATCTTATGTTTTTTTTGCGTCTGTTATACCCCCCTTTTAAAACACACACACACATTATATAAGTCCTCTTTTTAATAACCTCATTTATATATCAAAGTATTTCTTTGGTAGGTGGGGGCGCTCCCCATCCATTCACTCGATGTAGTGCTGCTTTGGGTGTCTACCCTTTCATCTTTTCTTTCATTCCCCTTCTTTCTTTCTTTCTTTCATTCTTTCCTCTTTCTTCTGCTTACAGGTGACTTTACACTCCCTCTTGCATCTTACTTTCTTTTTTTCTTTCCTCTTCCTTCTGCCTATGGGTGACTCTGCACTGAGTGACAAGCCAAATGGTTTCCTGTACACCAGGAAACCATTTACTACACTGGGTAATAACCATATAACCAAATTTTGGTGCCTGGTGGTTTAGTGGGTAATTAAGGTGCTCCAGTCGGACTGAGCTTGTGTAGGTTTATATCCAAGGGGTGGTTGGGGCTTATTGCTCACATAGTGCCGCTCAGGGATGAGTGAGGCTGGTCCCTTTCACCTTAAACGTCAGGACCAACTTGCCTAGCCCCGGGCTCCTACGCTCCTCATGGGGCGACATAAGATTGGATGATGGATGGATGGATTTCTCTTACTCCCATTATGTATTCATGTTCCTTTTTATAATGTAGCCCCATATGGCCTCTGTTGCCTGGTGCTAGGAGTTTATTGTTCAGCTCAGTTCCTTCATTGTCAAAAGGATATCTGCAGCTGAATAAAATGATCAGCAGATAGCGGGAATTAAACAATATGTATGTTATTGGACTGAAAAGGTTAATATATGTCCTTCTTGTAGCCGTGACATTTTTATTGTATTCTTGCAGATGGTGGGTGATTTTATTGAGTTAGGGAGGCTCTTCTAGTATTTAAGGACATACTGAAGGTTGTTTGTAACCCCTACAATTAAAAAAGTTTCACCAAAGCTGTATAAAATAGTCTGAAGAGCACAAGAATAAAATAGACATGACCGTATTGAAGAGATTAACCCCTAGAGGTCAGTCCTTGTTCTGGAACGTGTGTCATGGGGACGTCGGTCCTTGTTCCAGAACGGTTAGGCACTCACGTTCCTAGCCACAGCTCCACAATAAATAATCGTAGGACATTAGAAGACTACTCATTTTAAAGCTAATGAATTGTACTTTGCTGGGTGTAAAGATTATAATGATAGGTTGAATAGTTTTCATAGGAGTGATTTTTGAAAAATCAATTTTTTTAGAAAAATGCCTGCTCCTGACAGTTGATTTTATAAACAAAGCCCGACCCCCAGGGGTTAAGCTGAAAAGAATGGCTGTTGGTACTGACAGTTTTATATCATCTTTGTTCAATTTTGTAGAGTTTGATAATGCTGTTTGCACTGTGCTCTTGTAGATGTAGATAACCTGTAGTAGTGTAGATGTTGAGAGTTCAGTGTTTTGCGTGTTTAGTCATTAGTTTACTAAGACGTGGGTGGGAAAAGGAGTCAGGAAGAGGAAGATGATGATGATGTAAATAGCTGAAATGCATTGAGGAAACTCTATGATGTTTATATGCACAGTTGCTTATGTATCTACAGTTAGGATGAGAGTACCAGGTTATGATGGTGCATTCTAGGTGTTCTATAGTTACAGTTACATCATGTAATACCTTACTCTTTGAATCTGGGGATGTTTTTTTCATTTAATCTTGTCATATCCAGAGAGTAATATTTTTTAATTGGAGGGTTTAGGTATAGCCAGCATTAATACAATTGCCACATAACATCTTCTCTAAAGCTGAATATAATAGTCTGGTTATGAACCTGGTGGATTGCAGTTTGAAGTTACCCTTCTCCAACAATCCATCACCACCATTAAGTGGATGGGGAGGGAGCTGAGGGATATTTGTATAGCTGGGCAGTGGAGGTGTTCAGTTGTATCTGTGCCACCATTGGAAGGCCTTCCTCTCCAACACCAGTTTGGACACACACACACACACACACACACACACACACACACACACACACACAGTCCTTGTAGTGCAGGTGTTAATGATTAAATGAAAGTAGCTTACATTTTGTGCCTGATGAAATAACACTCGTTTTCATCACCGCTGTTATGGATACTAAATTGCTGAATTACTGGATTAGGTAGTTAATAAGTTTACATGATACCTACCTGTTCTTTGATAAGCTGGCATGTTTTTGTTTATTGTTCCTACCTGCGGACAGTTTTATGCAGCTCAGGGAAGATTTGTCAGAGTGATGGGGACAGCAAGAGCCTTCATTTAACCTTTCATTATGAGTATTCTCTTAGGATGATTATGTATGTGTAAATATCTAGTAGTAGCAAGAAAAGATCATCCACTTGAGTCTTACATTCATTATGTTATGACTGTTGTGGCACTTGTCGCCTAGAGAGGAGAGATGTATTTTTTATATTAAGTAGAGAATGCAGGATTTTTTCTTAGTATGGTGAAAATTTATTGACATGTGGTTGTATTCATGTCAGTAAACCCCATGAATCTGAGTGATGATATTTTAGTTAACTGTTGCTGCCACCAGACAATGTTGTTCAACTTGAGAAAGGCTTGTATTGAAGGGGTATATTACCCTGTACTGCTGTATCTAACCCTTCCACTTAAAAAGTCTGTTCAAAGATGAGTATAGTTGTTAGTGATAGCAAAAATATAATTTAAAAGACATCCTGTGATAGTAGGTTAAGAAGTCTTCTTAGAACTTTTTCCTTCCCAGTTTCTTTCTTTATATGGTACATCAGTATACTGTGTTATGTATGTTACTTATGTAAGCTATGTCACTATAATAAAGATATACAGTAAACAACATACCAAGGGAATAAAAGGTGTAATATGCAGAATAAATTGTAAGTCCCTTCACTCTGATGACATTTTATTTATTATTCTTGCTTCATCTTTTTTTTTTCTCCCTGGGTTGTACACTTGCCTTATCAGTGATAAGCCTTTTCACTGTAAACAGTTACTCTGAATTGAATAAAATCATATGGAGATAGCAAGAATATAAAGTAAAATGCATCATCAGATTCAAAGGGTTTAGGAACAGGTGCTTGAAAGCTTCCAGAGCTGATGAGAGTATGAGCTGTATTTTGAATGGTGTGAGTGGTTTCATAGCACCTCTTCCTTATCTGTTAGTTTTTCACATTGCACAGTAAAATTTTCCAGTATATTATATAGTATACAGTATGTCCTTTAATAATCGTTAGAGTTTTCATTAGCAGCATACATTAGGAATATTTAGAAGTATATAATGAGCAAAGAGAATATTTAAGGAAGAGGTATAATATCTCTAAAGCTACGTAGAATATGACTCAGTGATCCAAGGTATAGCTAAGAAGGGTAGATGCAGTCAGTATATACGGTAGATTATGCAGATGGACTGAATTATTTCTGGCTTTTGCAGCAGTGTACTGTATATGTATAGAGTACAAAGAAATGTGAACTAGACCAAGGGCAATTGCATCTCCTTGCCTTTATGTTGAGATTTTTGTACATGTTTGTCTCTCATAAAAACACACACACACACACACACACACACACACACACACACATATATACACACACAAAGGCAAGTTTTATAATATTGTACTGTACAGACAGTTTACATTATATGTCAGGGGTGTATTCTGAAATACAAGATTTTTTCATGCAGTTAGTATTTTAACTTGTGGGAACTGGCAGATCAGCTTAGTGGGTAAAAGTGAATCTTCAAGGGATTTTTTATTTATTTATTTACTCTGGACCTAACTCTCTTGATACCATTCAGTGCAGTATGTATCTAGTCATCTCTTGAGTGCTGGGTGACCCCATACCCGCTCACTTGGACCTCACACTGCAAGCATTTTTCCAACCCCCCTGGCCTCGTCAACCTCCAAACACCCAATCCCCGACTACCCCCAGTCGCCCAACCCCCATTCTCCACAGGGCTGGATTTCCCAGTAGGCCAAATAGGCCATTGGCCTAGGGCCCACCGGTATCTGGGGGCCCACTGAAACTAATTTGTTGCGCAGTGTGGCAGCATATAACCGTGTTTCAAGTGTACACTGATTATTTCATTATATAATATATTCACAACCATAAGGGCCCTGTACAATAAGTATAGCGCCCGGAGTATAGGGCCCCTGTACAATAAGTATAGGGCCTGAAGTATGGGACCCCTGTACAATAAGTATAGGGTCTGGAGTATGGGGCCCCTGTACAATAAGTATAGGCCCACAGTGGTCTTCAACTGGAGTTTGGGCCAGGGCCCCACAAGTAGGCAAACCCAGCCCTGATTCCCCACCAAAAGTGATCCCCACCCTCCCAAACAAGTGCTTCTTTGGACTCATATCGTATTGAATGGTATGGAGTGGGTACATGGAAACTGCAGTTTGGCTCTCAAGTGTACCTCTTATACTATAATGTACCATTTAAGTAATATGTGACTCCAGTATGTGTCACAGGTACATGATTTTACAGTACTCCAGTCTTTTCATTACCGGTTACTATTAAGCCTAATGCATGAACTTGAAATTTTTGCTCAGTACCTTAGTTAATTTACCCATCAGCTTGGTAGCTTGGTTGTATAGGTTTTACTTGGATTTAGAACTTTTTTATTTTTTATTTTTTTTTATAGACGGTTTTTGAAAATGATGGACCAAAAACTGTTATTTAAATAATTAACATTTATAGTCTCTGTGCTGATTTTATTTTTTTATTAAGAATATTTCACTTCATTATAGTAATGCTCATAATATGCAGTACTTAATTTCCTGTTCTGCCATTGTGTAACATTTACTTGTTTCAAGTATTAGACAGTGAATTCAATTTGCAATAATGACTGGTTCCTAAAATATATAAAAATTAACAAATTATATTGGGGATGTGATGGAAAAATAACAGTGACACATTCTTTTTTATTTATTAAGATTCCTCTTATACAGTATGCTTGGCAAGTGAGAGGTGAATATAAAACTTGGTTACAATCACTAATGTTCAAGTACAGTAGTTTTCATGAGATTTAGAGTCATTGGTAAATGATGGTAGAATAATAAGGCAAATATTTTTCCATCACTGATTCCCAATGCTGTTATTGTCCTGCTCAAACTAACGCTTCCATAGCTTATGCTTGGCTTCCTAGGATACCTTCATGTGTGACATGGGATTTATGGTCCCCAGGTCAGTCTTGCCAGATAGGGTGAGAGTACCACTTTGTATACCATTTGTGAGTTGTGTCCTAGATATTGTTAATACTGGTAGTTAACACTGCAAAGTTACAAGTTTTTGCCCACTACTTGGAAGTTCCAGTTTTTTTGTTCAGTACTGAAGCATAGTTTGAAATGACAGAACCATTCCTTTATCTTATTGTGTACTTCATATTTGATGTGATAATGTAATATGCAGCATACAGTAGGTATAAATTATTGA
>JAGKTI010001243.1:0-23478 GCA_018397915.1 Birgus latro | reverse complement strand
TGTGTGTGTGTTTGGCCATCTGATCGTGTAAAAAGAGTTTTTCATGTCCAATAATTTTCGCCTTATTAGACTATAACCATTTGCTTTACCAAAGTGAAAAAGACAATGTTTTGTTTATTCTAGGCAGGGTGAACATGCATCTTCATGGTCTGACAGTTGAACCTTGGGGGGGGGGGTGAGATTGGTCATGTGCTGTAGATTGGCCAACTTCCAGGATTTTCCACACAAACATTTTTTAATTGGCCAGGTCAGGGTTCATTTTTCCACACAAAATGTGTTTAGTGCAAATCAAGCCCACATAAATTGAGAGTCTGCTGCATGGCTGTGAATGAACAGGTGTGCAGAATTTTAGACGATACATATCAGCTCGTATCTGTATTCATTTATTAAACAAGTAGTGTAGTGTTTGAGAACAGTTAAGATATGTCTGAATTAGTAGGGTTACTAGCAGTATGCATTGTTCATGCTTGCTGATTATATTATCCAGAATATTAATTGTATGTCATCACTGGAGTCAGTTGTTGATATATGTTTCTTCTCATGAAACTTTCTTACTGATTTACTGGCTGTGTGTCTTGTCAGATTCTGCCAAGGAAGTGGAGCTGTGAGAATGTTTGAACATAGGCTAAGCTATTAAGTACCTTGTATTATCACGTAGATATAGAAATTGATTAATTTACGTTTACCGAATAGTAATGTACCTGAGGTACTGAATCTACTAAAAGTTAGCAGCTATTGCAATAATTGATACAGAGAATACTGTACTAATATTGTGATGTGATTTGTGCCAGATCATGAGATAAGCATTTGGTCAGTTTCTCATTCAAATGTACTGCACGTTTTTTTTTTCCTGATCTAATGTACATTATATACAGTAGCAGTTATAATGTGTCTTACTGACTTTGAATTTGTGGTTTTGTCTTTAGAGTAGAGGTGTTCCCCTAGTCCACTGTGATATGTGTGGATTTTTTTAATAGAGTTAATAGTTTAGGTTAGAAGGTACAATAAATGAATATTATACCCTATGTCCTACAGTGAATGTTAGGCTGCACTATATCCTTTAGTGTGTTGTAGGCTAGGGAATGCAGTTGGTTAAATGTAAATATGTGTCTGCCATACCTTGCTTATAAGGCGCTTTGTGTTTCTCAAATTAACTCCTCCACTACTAGGGGTCTCTCCTTAGCTGAATTAAAGTTTTTGGCTGTAGCCAGAAAAAGAATAAAAAGATTTTGGCATACTGATACATGATGATAGATTCTGACCCCAGAATGAAATAATCTGGTGGTATCCAAAAAATAAAATATAAAAGACATAACTGTACTGGAGGGGTTAATTATCAGTTCAAGTGTTAAGATCATAAATGCTTTCATGTACTGTATACTTCTAGCACTTTCCAAATCAGTGTATGTGACTGAGTGCTAGAATATTGTTGTATTTTTCTTTACTTTGTTTAGACTCTATCAGTCTTTCTTATGTTAAACAAACAGCCATAAATTTAATTCTGTTGCTCATATGAAGAATAGCAAAAGTGGAAGACATTAATAATGCCATTGCTTGCTTAGTGTTTGGCAGGTACAAAGCCCACATTTTTCAGGTGCAATAGGTGAGTGACAGTGTAAGATATTTTTTCCGTTGATATTCAGCAATGGTACAGTACTGAAGAGGATTAATTGTACCTGTATTCCTATTACTTAAATAAATATCCATTAAAAAAAAAAAAAAAAAGAGTCTGAAGAAGTGTTGGAATTAAATTAGTTAAATTACTTTTTTTTAATTATTATTATTATTATTATTATTATTATTTAATGTTGGCTTTGTACTTCCTTACATTTAGAAACATGGCTGGTGTCTTTACCAGAAGTTATACATTATTAAAAGACATGTATAGTTATATTACTCATATGTAGTTGTTAGAGATGTACTCGCACACAAAACTTGTATTTTTTATGTTCTGATGCACAAGAGTATTTCAGACGCTTGAAAAAGTGGTGGTTCTTGATGAATGTTATGTAAGATTAAGCTTATGCAAAAATGGCCCAGTCCATTTTTAATGCAGTGATAATAGTTCATATTATCTCCCTAGATATGAGAAGCTTGAAACATTTAGCATGTGGCAACAAAAACATTTTAAGGATAATTTTCACCAGTTTGTGTACACAGATCTCACAGTAAAGACACATTCTGTCGAGTTCCTGCGTAGCCTAATATAGTTGCCTTGTACCGTCATAGAAACACTAGTTGCATAGAACTGTACAGTATAGTATCTCCCTTTGCCTTACTTAATTCCAGGAGTGAAAGAATTACTATACTGTAGAATTACATCAATTTTTTTATGACATGAAACTGCACCCAGGAAAATTTTCATATACTTTTGAAAGCATAAGACAGGAATGAAATGAGTTTTGGAGTGAAATACATTAAAGCTTTAATATCAAAGCATTTAATATGTTTGCTGTGTGGAAAGTGTATTTTATCAGTCAGTATAATAGTTAGGAATGTTAAGCAGGAGATATGGCTAGGGCATGATTGTATAAAAGTGAACCATTTTTTTTCATGGTTGTTATCTTATTTGCAAATGCAAAAGCTGTATAAGACCATCAGTTAAATTACATCTTTGACAGTTCATGTGATCCTGTCCAACACTAGGCCTTTCCTTCCCACATTCAAAATTACACTACACTTTTATTGGTTGTGCAGTCTGCCAGGCTTAAGTGCAGTAAGTCCTCATTATACATTGAAGGTGTCTTCCAGAGTAATGCAACTTATCAATACAATGGCAGTATAAATTAGGGAATTAACACTCAGCCTCACAAGTAACAGTGCAACTCATATACAATAGACCCTTTGTATGAGTGGGTAAATTGTTCAATTAGTGTATTGCACATCCTGAGCCGCACACATAGAGATCCATATCCTTATATAAAAATCTAATGTGTTAGCCAACCCTCTGTCCTGACTTCAACTTGCCTTCTGCAGACCCTCTGTGACCCCAACTATAGTACAGATATGCATCTGAAGGGCATAGCCTATTGTACAAGAGGTAAAGCAGACAAAAGAGTAACATGAACCTTCAGCTGGAGGCAGCAGTTGCTGAGAAGCACCTAAAAAAACAAAAGTTGTCTTTATATAGATGCCCCCAACCACAAGATTGGAACATAAATATAGTTACACTGCATTATGTAAGGTTTTAATGTAATCTATAATTGACTCTACTGCATTTAAGGTTTTAACATAATCTGTACAGTATATAGACTCTTCTGCAATGTAGAACAGTTGCTATATTTCATTAACATAGCAAAAAGGGTGTTGCAAGCATCTGGTTGGTGGAGTGGTATGGGTAGATTGTAGGCTTCTTTACTATGCCTTGGAAAATTACCAAACCTAAAAAGGTATACATCTCCCCAACATTATTTTCCTTCCATATTAGGTGTTTAATCTTTCTCATCATTTTCCCCTTCTCTTTTCATCACAGACCTTGGCAACAAATTTGTTTGTTTCCCTCACTATATGTTCAGTTATATCCCTGTCTACAAAAGACATAAAATTCTTCAGTGGGTCATGAGGATTTTGCAAAACTACTTTGACCCCTATGTCTCCAATAAATGGCAATCATTCTCTTCTAACTGGAGAATAACTCAACTACCCAACTGGAGCACTGTCATCATTGTCATCAACTTCTGCACATGACAGATTATCATCTGGCTTCTCTGCAGTCTCAAGTTGTGATTCATTACCACTATCAGTGTCATCATCATTACTGTCTGGTGGAGAGTATTATCATCCTCCATCCTTCTTTCTTTCAATCCTCTTTTGTCTTTCTTTCCTTCATTCTTTCCTTTTCCTTCTACCTACGGGTGACTTTACATTCCCTCTTCTGTCTTTCTTGCCTTCATTCTTTCCTCGTCCTTCTGCCTGTGGGTAACTTTACACTGAGTGACAAGCCAAATGGTTTCCTATACACCAGGAAACCATTTACTACGCTGGGTGTTAACCACATAACCAAATTTTGGCGCCTGGCGGTTTAGTGGGTAATTACGGCACTCCAATCAGATTGAGCTGGTGAAAGTTTATATCCGAGAGGTGGTTGGGGTTTATTGTTCATGTAATGCCATTCAGGGATGAGTGAGGCTGGTCACTCTGATCTTAATTGTCATGACCAACTTGCCTAGCCCTGGGCTCCTACACTTCTCTGTCGGGCGACATAGGATTGGATAATGAATGAATGAAATCATCCAAATCCTGATGTAGAATAAGTTGTCTCTCATCATCACTGATGTTCCTTCTTGTGTGGGATATGATTATGTCTACAGTATTCAAATATAAGAAAATTAGAAATTGAGATCTACAGGAGAAACAAAGGAGTGATGTTTCTCATCTAAGAGCTGGGAACAGGCTGACTGAGTCACTGAATGAGCAACCGTATATAAGTCACCTGCGACCCGCATGTTGCCTGTTAGGGATATTTGAGGCTCTAGGGCACTTACACATTGCTGACTATGTATATAGTCTCTGCTAGGATTTACAGGGGACAGTTTTTAGGGAAGCATCTTTATATAGTCTCCCACAATTTTTCAGTGGGTTTTGCACAGTTTACATTAAGTTCTGTCGCCGGCTAAGGGTTAAAGAAGTTAAATACAGTATATTAAAAAGAAAAAAGGCTAACCTCCATTGGGGATGTTGCATGAAAAGCATGCCCCACAATCATTGTGCTTTTTCCACACATACAACATCTTTGGTACCACCTCCTTCATCTTCTCTTTCTTTTTTTTTCTTTTTTTTTTTACTGCAAATTGGTATTCCATGCACACACAACCCACACATGTAGAGGGTCTGCTGTGGGCAGTTATTGGTAAATTACCGTAGAGTTAGTAGCAAACAAAAAAGAACATTAAAAAGGGACCTAATAGTGAGGACTGTATTGATTGGATGGCTAAAAGTTGCTGTACATTACTAGTGACCTCATATTCTTACCTGATTCTTAGCTCCCCTCCACATGGGTTTTCAGTGGAATCTGCTTTTACATGAGATCTGTCAATGCTGTTTGGGATTCTAGCAAAAATTCTTCAGACTTAGTTACCCTCTTATTTGTTTTGTTTACAAAGGCTCCAACATCCCTGCATGTGTATGCTTTGGTCACTTTATGGCAGCCCTCCACATTGCCCAGTCTCTAGCAGCCTCTCTGCTCAGTCATTTTTCCCTTAGGCTACAGTCTATGACATTGTCCCAGGTCTTCTTCGGTCTGCCTCTCGCAACTCTACCCTCAACATTCATACCTTTCACCCTCTGCACCCACCTGTCATCCTCCATCCTCTTCACATGCGAAAACCATCTCAGTCTACCCCTTGTCATCATAGCACTAATACGTTCACGTTCTATCCTTCCTCTCAACTCTTCATGTGGAATCCTAACTCCCAGGCCTGTCACTCAAGGACACATTGCACATCCATCTAATCATTATCATCTCTATATATATTCGTACCTAAAAATATCCTTTTCCTTTACTGCCAAAATCTCACCACCGGACAGCATTATTCTAATAACACTTGCTATATACAGGATCTCCTTAGCCCAGAGGGAGAGCCCTCTCAATGCCAGGAGAGGCAATGGCTCCCAGAACTTCATCCAACCACTGTTTACTCCAGCCCCCTCCTCCAGCACATATCGTGTCTCTGACATGACAAAGCTCCTTCACACTCAAGAGACTCTCCAGCAAGGTTTATCCTTTCTGCCTGTCTGCCTCTGCATGCTCTCGTCTACACACCACACACACACTAATTCAGAATTATTTTGCTGCCTACCTTTAATTCCACTACACATCTGCACAAACTGGAATTTATTTCCACACCATTATGGCAAACTGCACATGGCCACACTTTTTCTGGTTTGACAGTACCATCACCAGACCCAGATATCATCTCCATTTACTCTCAAACCTTTATACAGTACCCCATTCCATCTTTCCACTTTCTAAATCTCTCCTTTGCCACCCTCTCATTCTCTGCAGTCAACCCCAATCATCAGCATACAAAACCTCCCATGGAATTCCAGTTCTGAAGTCACACGAGAGAGCTTCAAGCACCATGATAAACAATAAGTGACCTAAAACTGACCTCTGATGCACACCATCATTCATGAAAAACTCATCACTCAGACTTCTTTTCACTTTCACCTGGATGTGAGCACTGCCATAACCACTCTAACAAGCCACTCCTTAATCTCAGTCTTTCTTGTCACCCACTTCACCACTTCCTTAGGAACTCTGTCAAAGGCCTTCTCCAAATCAACATAACAAAGTACAAGTTTCTTCCTTCCCCAATATTTCTCCTGAAGGTGATGGGCAATGAATATAGTATCATTAGTCCCTTGGCCTGGCATAAACCCAAACATCTCTTCAGTATTCTCTCTTTCTCTTCTCATATCTTCCCAGTCTCCATTACCTTTATTATCTGGTCCAGAAGTTTTATCAACTATTACTCAACAGTATACTATTACCCTTCTGGCTTTACAGTATAGAGTATGATTAATTCCTTCATTACCATGACATATTATTCATTTGATTTAGGCTGTCATTGGACTGTTTTACATAGTTTAGGAAGGACTTCCAGTTGCATAAGATTTAATGAAGATTCTAACACCACCTTCCTAACGTGTAATTGGTAGTAGTAGTAGTTGTTCCCTAGGCATTCTGGCCGAACAGCCCAGAGTCCGTACGGAAGGCCACAGCCGAGACCGGGGTTTCCCACAGAGCTCTCAAGGAGTGTATGTTGTGTTGTTGGCACAGATGATTGTGTGCAATACAGTCTTCCATAATGTGCTTAATAGTATGGGGTGCTGTGTTACATCCTGGACAGGCATCAGTGACGGAGTCATCCAGCCTCTTCTGATAACTCAAGAGGGCTGGATGATGCCAACATCTTGGCCTGGCCAGGTGGACCATGTCTTCATGAGGGAGGTAGGATTCAGAAGAGTGGATATCAGGTGGCCATGCATGCAGCTGTGTGCTGTCTTTGAGTGGCTAAATGGAGCAGCAAGTGATTTTAGTATGGATATGCCTCTGGAAGCTGGTTTGAAGCAGGCGAGGGGGAGAGATGACAGTATTTGTGTATGATATCGTGTGCTGGGTGTTGTTTTGATGTTCTTTGGTGTGTGTGGATGTGCTGCCATGTAGTGCAGTGGTTGGTGTGGGTTTGTGGAAGCTGCAGCAAGAATTTGTGTGCCTCTCATGTCTAGGTGATCTTTAAGGTTGACAACTTTGGTTTCTTTGTGTAGGTGGTCTGTAGGTGTAGTAGCTGTCCAGCCTGCAATTATTTTTAAGGCCTTGTTCCGTATGGTCTGTAGGGTGCTGTAGTGTGTTAAGCCCAAGGAAGGCTTGCATAATTCATCACTGAGTGTATATATTGTTTTTATACTGTAGTGGTGGTTTCTTTGTTGTGTCCGAGTGTTGTATGGGCAAGTGACCTTAGGGCGTTGAGTCTTGGTGTTAATTTATTTTTTTAATATTTGTGATGTGTTGTTTAAGTGACACTGATGTATGTTACACCAAGGATTTTGTGTGTGTGTGTGTGTATGTTTGGTGTGTGTGTATATATGTGTGTGTATGTTTGGTGTGTGTGTATATATGTGTGTGTGTGTGTGTGTGTGTGGGGTAGGGGAGTGTCATGTATGGTGAGGTGTGGAATGTGACTATGTTCTGCTGTCTAGTTTGTAAGAAGGGTCACTGTAGATTTGGCTGGGGCTATTGTGAGTCTGTTTTGTGGGAACCATTCGTGTAATGTGTTAAGGTAAAGTTGAAGGATGTGTGCGGCTGTGTTTGAGTTTTGATGTGTACTTGAAAGTGTTATGTGTCTGCCTAGGATGTGTATTTGTGGTGTGTGGGTATGTCATGCATGTGTAGATTAAAGAGTGTAGGGGACAAAACAAATCTTTGAGGGATGCCATTTGTGAAGTTTCTGATGATTGATGACTAACCGGCAAATGTTACATGTGCACATCTGCCTGCTAAAAAATTTGCCAGCCATCTTTTTGTGTTATTGTGCATGTTTGTGTTGAATAGTTTGTGTGTGAGGTTGTGACAGGGGATGGCATCAAAAGCTTGTTCTGTGTGGTGGCCTAGCTGAATTGATGCCATAAAAAACTCTTTTTGTAAGGTCTGTAAGAAGAGTGTTTGCGGAGTGTAGCGGCCTAAAACCACGTTGTGATGGAGATAGGGGGATGTGAGGTGTTACTAATTGTAATACCAGTCATTGAGTGACTTTGGAGGGGGTGCAGAGGAGTGTGATGGGGCAGTATGAGGAACGTAACATGGGATCTTTGTTGGGTTTGGGGATAGTGATGATAGTACCATGCTTCCTGATGTTGAGTATTATGTTGTGTGAGTTGCTATAGTTTGATATGTTGGTGCGTGCTTGTATGCCTTGTGGTCCAAGATATTTAAGGTGTATGTTGTTTATGTTGTCTGGGCCACAGGCAGATGAGTGCTTAAGGATGATAATGATGTGCTTCATCTGGTTGTATGTGAAGTGTGTGAAGTCTGTGACTGGTAAAACACCCTGGTTACAGTGCACTGTGGCCTAGGTGCTGTAGTTCAAATCCAAGAGGTGGTCAGAGATCTTTCCATCGTGTAGATGTTACTGGAGGCTTTAGTTGGTCTCCTACTGTTGAGTATTCTGGACTGATGGTAACCTAGCCTCAGGCCCCTACTCTTGACAACAAGCAAAATGGAATTTGAATTTTTTTTTAAGAAAGTGAAAAATAATATGCCATCAAAGTGAGGAGTTATGTTGTTGTTGTCATGGCCCCAGAGTCCTTTCTTCACGAACTTGGACCACAGGCTGAAGTTGCCCTTCTACTGCAGTCCACCATCCTTCATTTGGAGGATATGGAGGGAGTTGAGGGGTCAAGTTGGCCAATATTTATATGCTGTTGGTAGTGGTATTCCTTGAGATTATTTATGTTGTATGTTACTATTAATCTTGCTTATTTCAGTGGATTTGTAAGAAGTGGTTAGTGCCCGTCCCAAGTAGGTGCTGATTACTGTGCTTAGCACTTGATACAGCCATTTCAACATAATTTCCACATGAAAGTCTCCATACAGGTCCCCATCCCACATTTTCCTTGGTCTGTCTCTGGGCACTCTTCCTGTCACATTCATATCTGTGACCCTTCCTCTCAGCATGTCCAGACCATCTCAGGCTACCATACTGCATCGACTCTGATTTTTCTCATACGAGTTCTCACTTTTAGCACAGTACAGTATTTTTCGTTGTGCCGCTTAGTAGGACCCCACTCGTTCATCCTGACATTCTAATTTCTGCTCTCCAGAATCCTTCCATACCTGTATCCTTGCTTGAGACACTTCTCCATTGACAGCAAATGGTGTCATGCTCCTTAGCCTTCAACACCTGTTAAATATGACCTAAACATATTTATAGCAATGCTGGCCACCCATGTCAGGCAGTTGCAAGTCAGCTGGTACATAGCAATGCAGTACACTTGGTCCTCATTGTGAGTCACCCTTTTGACATTCTTGCTT
This sequence comes from Birgus latro, assembly GCA_018397915.1. Taxonomy (NCBI): domain Eukaryota; kingdom Metazoa; phylum Arthropoda; class Malacostraca; order Decapoda; family Coenobitidae; genus Birgus; species Birgus latro. Next base: position 13,946 of record JAGKTI010001243.1, on the reverse strand, counting down.
TTAAATCCACAGTAAGTTTCACAGTAATTGCTTATTAATGTTTAATTTATATCATCAAAGCTGATATGGTAGTTTATCCCAGTTTGCAGTATTGCACCAGTTATATGAAAATAGTGCTGATGTTTTAGATCACATCCCAGACACAGAATGAGACTTGACTGTACAGCAAGCCTTCTTCACTGTATTCACTGTCTGTAATACTTGATAGTGCTGTGGCCCTGGAATGGTGTTCTTTGTTGTCACTGTTTTTTGGTGCTGCACCTTTATTGCCCCATTAGAAGTGTAGAGACCTGGGACTAGGCTTCTTAGTTCAGACATTAAAAGAAAAAACTGACCAGTGGCAGTCCTGTGAGTGATATTATGTGAACATTGAGCCCCAGCTGTGCTTTAGATGTAAGCACATTTGGGGCCACATTCAGCTGAAGTCCTGCACTGCAGGCATCTCAAGGTTAGTTATGTGGTCTCCCCCAAAAGAAAATGATGTTTATTGAACATCAACCCTTGTTCTTCAATTTTTGTTCCTAACAATCCTTTAACCCGTCACGTCCCGACTGATTTTCCACCTCTGCCCCTCCCCCTCTCCCAATCCCGACCAATTTTGGGAAAAAAAATTTCTGGCTCAAACCTCCGCTTTTGGTGAGAAACATCAAAGATTCGTAGAGAAATCGCCCTCCTTAGCTTATAGATGTTGCTACAGGTGACAGTCAGCCTTACCTTTTCATTCTCTCTCAGGGTACCTGGCTTCAAAGAAAACAAACTATGGGAGGTCCTTTGTTTACGACATTACCATCTCATCACTTCTGTTTGTTTCTTCCTCTAGCTTCTTTATTTCTTTGTCTTTCACCTCAGGAATCACTTTCACCATGAATTTCGTCATTGGAGAGATTGTGGCACGACATGTCTTTACTGGCCAGGTCGCTACTAACAGGTGGATTGCCGAGTATAGGGGGGGGGAGGGGGGGCCAGATTGGGCCAGGCAGTATCCCTGCTTGACAGCGGGTAGAGAAAGGTTTCCCACATATGCCTATGAAAAATCACCTGCGAAACTTGAAAAATGTGCAAATGACTGACCTTGCAATTGCATAATGTATGGGTACGTCTTCAGGTATCACCGTGACAAAACGTTGCGACGTACCCATACGTCCTCGGGACGCCTCAGGTTAACTCACTTTCACACTAGTTTATAATAATTCGCATTTGGGGTTAAACCTATTTGGTCATAACGCAAGCATTCTCAGTCCTTTTGTTTTGGTCAAGTGTTATACTTAAGCCTTAAAATTTTTACTATTACTGTACCAGCTGCTTTTATTTAGCTTAAGAGAGCCTCATTGTATTGCAGGAGTTAATGAAGACTGTATTTAACCCTTCCAATTTGAAAAGTCTGTTCCAAGCAAAAAGTAAATTAATTAATTGTCAGGGATAGCAGGAATTAAAAGAAAAAGTCATTAGATGGAAGGTTTAAGAAGTAGAATGTCCACTTAAAAGTAACTTCATTGGCCTGGGAAGGATCTGAACATTCTTGTAAGCTAATCACAAAGAGGTAGAAACAATAGATGGTTGTACAGTACAGTATTTCCCCGTTGTGTGTCAGTGATGCGTTCCAAAATATCACCATTTTTGCCATAAAACTAGTACTATAAATTGGGGAAAACTGACAGATCATCTTTATAGCTATCAATAGAGCTTTAGGAGTTATTATGTTATTCACTGTGGACTTAACAACAAAACAGAACATCAAAAAGGTGGCATGTAATAGGGACATACTGTATTATATTTATGCTGTGAGAAGACAGAGCTTTATTTTTCACATAGAGATAACTCACTGTAGTCTTTCACATACTTGTCATCCAGGGAGGATATACCATTTTGGTATCAAAATTTATTTTTATGAACTGGCTTTTCAGGGGTAATCTTGGTATTTTTTAAAACCTAACAATGTAGCAGGTGGGAAACTAATTTTTTAAAAAATGGGATGTTCACATTACAGGCACATTGGTTAGAGCTTTTTAGTGGTGGTATTGGGTTCTGATATGTCATAAAATATTTGAGATAACAGAGAAAGACTCCAACACTAAAAGAAAATCATATATTCGTTTCCTGTATTTTGCATGTTCATTTCCTATACAGTATTTTGCATCTTTGAATAGCATTAATTATTTTTATACAGCAGTATGCTAGTTGAGCAAAAGATTTTATTATTTTGATTATCTTTACTATTTTGGTCATTTCTACATTGCAAAGAAGTACAAAGCACCATGAAGTTAACATAAAAATGTAACCTACCTATTTGTATCTTCTTAATCTGAAGAGGCTCGTTTCTTAATTCTTGCTTTCCACATGATTTTATGCAACTTAGGAAAGGCTTCTGCTATTGAAAATGTTTAATGGATGCTGTAGGTAGCCCCCCCAATTCCACAAGTCTGTACTAAACTGAGTAACTTCATCTGAAGGTAGCAGAAATAAAGGATGAATAAATCATTGGACTGAAGGGGTTATTGGTGGTGGATGTGAGTTGTGGTGCAGCTGTAGCAGAGGTGGTGATAGGAAGGATGGTGACCTTAATCCCATCAGTTAGGTGACTTGTTTTCAGTTGAATCAGATGCCAGTAAACAACATCTTCAGAAGGACCTATAGTAGTGAAGAGGTTTAATAAAGTTTGTATCTAACCTTCAGATTTTAAGTATCTGTGTGAAGCCAGATAAAATCAATATAGGGAAAATATAAGTGCAATAGAAAAATGCATACCATAATCATTGTGAAGGGGTTAATCAAACATATTAGTAATTCAAAATTTGTCCCGTTGTGAAATTTGGAATAAAATTAGGAAAAAAGGCCTTGTTTCACTTGGCTGCATTTTGGGCAAGCCATTTCTCATTTTCACACACAGTTGCATTCATAAAAACCTGGGCCACCTGAGGTGGAGAGTACAATTCCAATTCCATCTTTACTGGACAGTGAGTACCCTGTACTAGTACCATTATGTTTACAGTAGATATTGATTTTATGGCAATTTCGGCATAATAAACAACAAAGAAAATATAATAATATATCCATTGGGTTGGTGATTTATTACAGAAACAAATATTAACACTGATCTGAGATGCAAATTTTTATTTTTATTCAGTGATTTGGCAGAGATTGGATCATTCTCGACTTGATGGCAATGACACTTCAGTTGATTGTGTTTTACATAGTTTGGTTTCATAGCAGTTTTATAGCCTTTGAACCCTAATAGAGAATCTGAAGAAATATAATAGTATCGCTGTTTGGGGAGGGGTTTAGTTCATACTGAAAGCTAAATGTGTAAACTCTAACTGTAAAAGCTTTCCCTCAGCTGATCAGAAAGGTTGTACATTAGTTAAGATGGCATCATCTGAGAGAATGTGTAAATGTCTACTTTATGAGAAGAGCAAGTCAGTTACTATACTGCAGTTTCATTCATACACACCACAGTGACTAAGTGGTTAGCACTGCTGACTGTGAAACTGTTAGTCCATTAGCACCAATGTTCAAATCCGGGTTTGAGCAGCATATGGTTACACGACCCAGGTGTCCATCCACCCATTTTGAGTTGGTAGGTAACACCTAAGGGAGGTAACTGTGGTGACAAGAATGATGCAGTGTCCTTGTATCCCAGGATATTGGATGAATAATCCACCACAGTCTCAAAGGCATATATTATGGAGATGAACACTGAAGCTAAGTGCCTAATGGTGTCTGCTGCCATCTTTATCTTTACCTTTAATAAGGTGAAAGATGTTTATATCATAGGTGATAGATTACTGTGTCATACTGTAGCATTGTATCTTACATTGGCCATTTCTGTACAGATTATTATCATTTCACATACTGGTATGAATTTCTGTTCTTTGTAGCTTACAGCGTACGCTTATTTACAATGAGGATGCATTTGAAAAAATCCATCATATAAAACTTTATCATATATTGAGTCAGTATAACATGGTTTCAATGGGAATATTTTTTTGGCCAAGGGGTATTCTCCCAACAAAAAATAAAAACAAGTTCCCAATTCAGCCAAACTGGTAATTATTTTGCATCACTGCACTTAACTTGCTGCTTACCACCAAAAATAAGTTTGAAAGCAAGTTTCCATCACCTAACCTGGTAGTTGTTTCATTTCACTGCAGATTGCTGCTTGAGCTCCAACACCTCACAATTGTTCACTGACATTAATGCATCCAGCAGTGACGAGTTCAAAGGCCATATTGGAACTAACAAATTACTGTATCCGAGCATATGAGCAAAAATAGCTGTCATACTGTAATGGGGTGTATAAAAGCCTGCATTGCCCGGAGGCAAAGTGGGGATCCTCTCTTTGGCTCAGTGGTAACGTGCACACGATTCAAGCGCGAGGGCTTGAGTTTGAATCTCGGCCAGAACAGTGATTAATTTATTCAGTTTCATTTCAGTTATTACATTGGTCGGCAGCGGTGTGGGATGTGAGGTGTGGGCCATGAGGGTCATATGTCGTGTTGACAGCCTTACATCCCGGTGGTGGCCTCCAATGCTACGCTACCATGTGGGAGAGCGAAACTGACCAAATTAATCACCAGGGGGAGAAAAGAGTGATGTAATGGGGTGTGTAAAAGCCCGCATTGCCCAGAGGCAAAGTGGGGATCCTCTCTTTGGCTCAGTGGCAACATGTGCGCGATTCAAGCACGAGGGCCTGAGTTCGAATCTCGGCCAGAACAGTGATTAATTTATTCAGTTTCATTTCAGTTATTACAATACAACAACCAGTGAGGCTTCATACAGGATTGTAATAATATACAGTAGTATTATAAATGAAAATTCTGTCGTATTTTGAGGGAAAAAAAAGTAAACTTTTTCATCATCATATTACTGATTCATCGCATGGTGGTTCATCAAATAACAAGGATCTGCTGTACTAATGTTGCTTTAATGGGACAAACATAATACAGTATTACTGAAAACTTTTGTTGGCAGTCATGCACCTTTCAACTAAGTCAACTCCAAAACCCTCCCAGCAACCCCCCCCCCCACACACACACTTACTCATATATAGAATATACTTGTGTGTTCTTACCTAATTGTTCTTACCTAATGTATCTTTACAGGAATGAGTCAAGCTCGTACTGTCCCATGCCTTAAACCATTTTTATCATACATCTCTTTAAATTTATGAATTGTTTTGACACACACTATTTCATTCGGTAGTGCATTCCACTGATCAATGGCCCTACTTGGGAAACTAAATTTCCTTACATCTTTATCACCTCTCTTTTTATGCAGCCTTTTGCAGTGTCCTCTTGCTGATACTTCCCCATAGGTTATATATTCATTTATGTCTATTTTCTCTTTCCCTGATATGCATTTATATAGCATAATCATGTCTCCTCTTTTTCTTCTTTCTTGTAGTGTTGGCAGATTCAATTTTTCCAATCTTTCTTCATTGCTTAGATCCCTTAAGCTTGGTACCCATCTTGTAGCAGCCCTTTGAACTTTTTCAATCTTATCTGTGTGTTTCTTGAGGTGAGGATTCCAGACTACTGACGCACATTCCAGGGTTGGTCTGACGAAAGATGTTAATATCTTCCTCAGCATGTCTTCGTTAATGTATGTGAATGCTATTCTCATATTTGCAAGCAGTGTATACATGTTCCGTACCTTTTCATTTATGTGGTCTGCCGGAATTAGTCTGTTATTGATAATCACACCTAAGTCCTTCTCTCTTTCTGATGTGTGTAGGGTTTTAATTCCTAATTTATAATCCCAGTCTGGTCTTTTCCCACTTTTACCAAACTTGATTACATGACACTTGTCCACATTGAATTCCATTTGCCATGTATTACTAATTTTGCTTTGTATTTTTGCATCATCAGCAAACATATTTAAATAGCTTTCATTTCCAATATTATTATCTATGTCATTTATATACACTAAAAACATAATTGGTGCTAGCACTGAGCCCTGTGGAACTCCACTAGTCATTTCCCTCCATGATGAGTAATTACCCCTTAGTACTGTTTTCATTTCCCTTTTTCTGAGAAAGTCTTGCATCCAATAGTACAGTTTGCCTCAGATTCCTCCTTAATGGTACAGTTTCCATAAAAGTCTATGGTGTGGTATTCTGTCAAATGCTTTCTTGAAATCTAGATAGATACTGTCCACCCATCCTTCTCTTTTCTGTAATGTTTCTGCAACTCTGTCATAGTAGCTTAATAAATTAGTAACACATGATTTTCCCTTTCTGAAACCAAACTGCCTTTCTGTTATCATATTGTGTTCTTCTAGATGGTTTACCCAGACTTTTCTTATTAACTTTTCCAGTATCTTGCTTACTACACTGGATAGTGATACTGGTCAGTAGTTGAGTGGATTTTGTCTATTCCCTTTCTTGAATAAGGGGACAATGTTTTTCTTTCTTCCAAATATCTGGTAGTTTACCGTGACTCAAAGATTCTTTGACTATTAATGATAATGGTCTGTTTAACTTCTTTGCACATTCATGTAGAACCCAACATGAAATTTCGTCTGGACCATTTGCTTTGCTTTTATCTAATTTACTTAACTCTTCCTGTATCTCTTTTTCTGATATTTGTATATCTGGTAATATGTGTGGGCATGCATGTTCCATATCATCCTTCTCAAAATTATTTTCTTCTGTGAAAACTGATTGGAAGTTCTTATTTAGTACTTCACAAATATCTTTCTCTTGTGTGTATAGGATCCCTTCATCCTTAATGGATTGTATTTTATCTTTTACTTTGGCTTTGCTTTGGATGTAGCTGTAAAATAGCTTCGGTTGATCACTACTTTTTTTTTTTATGATGTCCTCCTCAAACTGTTTTTGGGCTTCTCTCCTAATTCTTGTGTATTCATTTCTTGCCTGTTTGTAGTTATTATATGCCCTCTCACTATTGTGTCTTCTGTATGTATTCCAGAGCAAGTCTCTTCTTTTGATTTTTTACATTCTGTATTAAACCATTTGTTTATTTTCATTTCTGTTTCTTTGTACTGAGGGATGTAATTTTGGACCCCTGTTTCATAAAGTTCACAGAATTTTCTATATATAACATTTAATTCTGGTCCTCTAAGTTCTTTTTCCCAATCTGTTTCTAAGATGTATTTCTTTAGGTCATGATAATTGCCCTTTTTGTAGTTAGTCTCTTTTTGTAACTTTCATTACGGTTTACTATGTCATATGCAATCCTGAAGTTGCAGCTTAATACTGCATGGTCACTTTTGCCAAATGGAGGGTGATACATAATACTGTCAATATCATTTTCTTGCCTAGTAAATATAAGATCTAGTAACGATGGTACATCAAGTCCCCTTTTTCTGGTGCTTTCTTTTACATGTTGTGTTTGGAAAAACTCCTGCACAAGGTCCAGGAGCTTTTGGTCCCAACAGCTTTCCTGGCTTTTTGTTTCTAAGGTAGTCCAATTTATATTTGTATTGAAATCTCCTGATAGTGTAATTCTTTCTGATTTCTCCTCCATTCTGTGTAGTAATGCTCTTAAACTTTGAATTGTACTCTCTGCCAGTTCTTCATATTCACCTTTTTCCCAAACATTTGATTTAGGTGGCATGTATAAATTTGCCACAATTAATTTCCCTTCAGCTGTACTAATCTCAGCTGCTCTTAGTTCTACCTGTGGAGGTATATCTAGTTCTATTTTTTGACTTGCAGATTTTTCTTCGTTAATATTATAATTTCTCCTCCTTTTTTTAAGCTCCAATCTCTTCTCCATATATTGTATTCCTCTAGGTTTAGGGTGTCATTTGATATCCTTGATGTTAATTTTGTTTCAGTTAGGCAAACAGTATGTGGTTCCTTCTCCTTAATATAATCATTCATCTCTAGTAATTTAGATACCATTCCATCTACATTTGAGTACATCAGACTAATCATTTTGTTAACATACTTGTCATCCCTTGGGTCTACTACCTTCCTCCTTTTTATTCCCTCCTGTTTATGTACCACTTTCATACCTGCAATCTTATTACTTTGTAAAAAAATGTGTTCTTCACTTTCTCTGATCTTCCCTCATTCTTTGTTTTTTGCCTCCTTCCTCTTCTCTTTTAGCATACCCAGTTCCTCTTGTGTTAGGCATTTTTTTATCCATATATTTTTGAAATCCTCTTTTTCCAAATGTTTGTTTGCATTTTTCAGTATTTCTTATCGCCCCATTGCTCTTACTAGTTGTCTTTGCAAATTGTTCGAGTGTATGATAAATCATCGTCTTATGTGGCTCCTAGAATCCAAACAGCTTTTGTCCCCTTCACAGTTTGGTTTTCGTAAAGCTCGCGGTACCTTAACTCCTCTCCTAAATCTGGAGACATATATCCGCTCAGCCTTTGTCACTCGGCAATCTGTGGTCGCAGTGTTCTTTGACCTTGAGAAGGCTTATGACACAACTTGGCGCTATCATATTTTACGCACAGTTCGTTCTTGTGGGATTGATGGTAACCTTGGGGTTTTCTTAAAGAATTTTCTATCATCCCATTTCTTTAGAGTCTGTGTTCAGCATACTTATTCAGATCCCATCCCACAATATGAAGGTGTCCCCCAAGGCAGTGTTCTTAGCACTACTCTCTTTTTATTGGCAATTAATGGGATTATATCCTGCCTCCAAGTTGGTGTCCGCTCTTCTTTATATGTAGATGATTTTGCAATATATGCCTCAAATTCTGACATCTCTGCCCTTGGTGCTCTTATTCAACGTGTGGTTTCTGCTGCCTCAGAATGGGCTACTTCTAATGGCTTTCAGTTCTCTCCTCTTAAGTCTCATGCTCTTACTTTTACTCGCTCTCATCTTATTTCCCAACCACCTCTTTTTCTCTATGGCTCTCCTCTCCTATACAAAACCTCTGCTTCCTTTCTTGGCCTTCATTTCGATTCCCGTCTTACGTGGAAGGATCATATTGCCTCCTTGAAAATCTCAGCCTTGCAACGCCTCCGTCTCTTACAAACTTTGTCTTATGTGTCGTGGGGTGCTGATCGAGCTACTCTCCTTCGGCTCCATATTGTTCTCGTTCTCTCCAAACTTGATTATGCTTGCCAAGTTTATTCTTCCGCTTCAGACACCGTCCTCCAACAACTTGATTCTGTGCATCATCACGGTCTCCGTCTGGCACTTGGCGCTTTTAAATCCTCCCCAGTTGAGAGTCTGTATGCTGAATCAGGAGTTCCATCACTTTTCCGCCGTCGTGCTCTACTTTCTCTTCGTACTTATGCTAAGTTGCACTGTTTTCCTCATACTCCTTCTCTGCTTCCTCCCACTCCTGACATAGACATGTTTTCCACTCCTAGAACCAGGCCACCTTTTGCAATTCGAGCTCGTACCCTCCTCTCGCATTCCTCTCTTGCTATTAGTAATGTTTTTTCTTACCGCACATGTCTTTTTCCCCCCCCTGGCTACTTCCGCGACCTCACATTTGTTCTTCCATTTTCCCCTATTCCAAGTCCAATTCTTCTTCATTCATTATCCGTGCCCGGTTTTCTGACCATCTGACCGCCATTCCTCTGCAGTCCCTATGTACACTGATGGTTCAAAAACTCCAGAGGGTGTTGGCTTCATGATCCTCTTTCCTGACACCTTTTATCATTTTAGCCTTCCTACCTATGCAAGTGTTCTAACAGCAGAGTTATATGCCCTCTGGTTTGCGTTGCGGTATATTTGTCGTGCCTCCTCTCCCTCATTTGTAATATTCTCTGATTCATATAGTGTGCCATCCCTTCTTCAGTCACCTTCTGCTTCTCATCCTTTAGCCCTTCGTATCTTGGAATGGTTGTTCCGTATCTCCTCTCGTCGTAAAACAGTCCAGTTCTGTTGGGTTCCAGGACATGTGGGCATCGCGGGCAATAAACATGCTGATCAGTTGGCTCGCATGGCTGTTGCCAAAGATGCCTCTCCTTCCTTCCTCATTCCAGTCTCTGATTTTCTTCCTGCCCTAACTTCCTTCCTTCAGCACCGGTGGCAGTCTTGCTGGGACTCTATCACTAATAATAAACTACGTGTTGTTAAACCATTTATTTCTCCTTGGCTAGGCCCTTGCCACCGTAATAGGAGATGGGAGACTGCTTTAGCTCGTCTTAGAATTGGTCATACTAGACTTACACACTCATATTTGATGTCTGGTGGTCACCCTCCCCTCTGTACGCATTGCAATACCATTCTCTCTATACATCATATTTTCCTTGATTGTCCTCTTTACACTGTACAGCGACGTATTTCCTTTCCTTTTTTGTCTTCCCTCCAGCGTCCTCACTGTACATCCTTTCCTTTTTTGTCTTCCCTCCAACGTCCTCCCCTCCTTTCAGATTTTCTCCGAGAATCACCATATTTTTCCTGTCATAATATCATGTCCTTCCTTACCTCTGTTGGTCTTCTTTCCAACATCTAACTCCGTTCCTGACGTCACTAACCCCATCTGTGATATGATATACTTTTTCCATTGACCCAATTTCTTCACAATGCCGTGTCTGTATTTCCGGCCCGACCAGCATACATAACTTGTAGCCGATGATCTGGCTTTGTGCTGGATTTTGGCACTAGATTTCTATTGTTCTTCTTCTTCCACAGTGTTTACACTCTGGAAAGTTACTTTCAGAGGTCTTGATTTATTTCTCTCGTACTTCCCTAGTCATTTGCCATCTCTTTTTGGTCTCTTGAAATCTTGTTTTTTCCTCTGATACTTCCTTCAAAACGTTCATTACATTTGCCATCTCTTTTTGGTCTCTTGAAATCTTGTTTTTTATTTCATCCTCCTGTATACCAGTGATTACTATAGATATGTTGATGTCTACTGAATCTTTGACCAATTTTGGATTATTTTGGGTTATTTTCTTTACTTCCTTTTTGATGCTTTTTTCTTCAGCTCTTGTTTCTAAGTCTTTCTTTACTTTCACCATTTCAGCATATGTGGTTTCCACATCATTTTTGTAGCTTTGTTCACCTGGGTTATCTTCTCCTCAATATCACCTCTCTGTGTGTGTGTGAGCTATTGTATGTGTGTGTGTGTGTGTTTGTGCAATTTTGTATTTGTGTGTGTTTGTGCAATTTTGTATGTGTGTATGTTTGTGCAATTTTGTATGTGTGTATGTGTAATTTAGTTTAGATTATGGGAAAGAGTGTTTAAAATGGTCATTGGACCAGCAAACTTTGCATCAACAGAAAAAATATTCTTACTCAAACAATGTCGTACCACCATAGTCACAAACGGTTAAACCCTCACTGAACCATTGATTCACAAAAATGAAAACTTGCTCCTCAGAGGTAACATTAATAATTTTTATAGTAGTGTATTAAACTCATCCCAAGGAAGATTGTTATTTTATTTTCTTCAGCTTGTTTACTGGGATGAATCTGGTATAAATTGGTGTGAACTGTGAAATACATCAGTGTACTAGTTTACAAGTTAGGAGTCATCATGACAGTGACTTGCGGTTCAGTAAGGGTTAGACAGACTCCACACCCTCCACCTCAGGTGTCCCAGGTTTTTATGGAAACAACTGTGTGTTATGTTTGTCACTGAGAAACAGCTTGTCGAGGATGTTCCATGTGAAATGAGGTGTTCTTTTAAATTATCAGTATATTCTAAACAACATGATCTAACAATTGGTATCAGAATATGTCCGCTTCTGATATCACCGTGATGAGGCAATTAGACTGACCCCTAGATAAAGTAAGAACCCTCATTAACCTTATCTCTCTCTTTCTTCATTTTTTGGGCCACATTCTCATCAGCTTAGGAAGCTCTCAAACACCTCTTCCTTACAATGGGCTTGTATACTTTCATGGTTAGAGCTTCACAAGGTCATCTAATTACCATGTGCCTCCTGCCAGTGTGTGTGCTGTAAAAACTGGGTTACCAAGATACAGTAAAATATGTGAGTGAATACCATAATATTAAAACTAAGAGCATGAAGATGTGGACAAACCTTCAGTTTTTGATAAATTTATGAAGCATGTGATGATGATAGACTATATCTGACTTTTCCGTATCTTTGCTGACTACACTTTGTAATGTGGAATGAGGGCTGACCATATTTAGCAGCTACACATGTTCCATAAATAACCTTGAAAAGTTAGGGGCTTATTTAATGCTTCACACATACAGTTTTACCATCCATCCATCCATCATCCAATCCAGTGTCGCTTCATGAGGAGCGTAGTAACCTGAGGCTAGGCAAGTCGGTCCTGACATTTAAGATGAGAGTGACCAGCCTCACTCATCTCTGAGTGGCATTACATGAGCAATAAACCCCAGCCATCCCTTGGATTTAAACCTGCACTGGCTCAGTCTGACTGGAGTGCCTTAATTACCCATTAGACCACTAGGTACCATAATTTGATTATATGGTTACTACCTAGCATAGTAAATGGTTGCCTAGTGTACTGGAAACCATTTAGCTTGTCACTCGGTGTAGAGTTGCCCATAGACAGAAGGAAGAGGAATAAATGATGGAAAGAAATACAAAAGAGGAAGGAAGGAAAGAAGAAATGAAGAGAGGAAAGGGCAGGCATCCGAGAGCAGCATTGCATCGAGTGAGTGGATGGTGAGCACCCCCACCGTAAATATAGTAAACTCTCAATTATCCAGTGTAATTCAACCAAGCCCTACACCAGTTAAAGCAGTAATACTCCCTATTGTCTCAGTATTCAGGCTCAAGCCAGATATTGCATTACTATCCATCTTGAACATCTGTAAAAGATGAAAATTAAACATGAAATACAGTAGAATAATGCTACAGTACAGTAATATTGCAATACAGCACCAGTTGGCTACCATTTATGAGCCAGTTGATACACCTTAACGCTGGATATCGCATAGAACTGCCAGTTACGTCCAGTTTCGGCACCGGATATTGCACAATTTCGCCGGATAATGCTCTCATAGAACCAAGCCAGCAGCACCGGATATTGCAACGACGGATAATTGAGAGTGCACTGTACAACTGTAAAACTCAGACACCATGCCACAATGTGCCAGGTAAAGGACTTCCATGTTCACCATCATATGTACAGTATATTCAGTTCCTCATGTTTGAACATTCTCATTATCTTTCTCACTTCATCTGTCGGGGAGTGATGACACTGGATCATTGACAGTAATCTTTAAAAAAGTAGCTGTCCCACTGTTGTTTACTGTATTCTATCTCCATATGTTTTTAATTTGTGAAAACAAAATTTACCCACCAAACCACCAGGCACCTGATGGATAGTAGTTAATATGCACCATTCAGAGTGATAGTCTTCCGTAGGTTTTGTCCCTAAGGTGGCAGGAGGCTTTCAATCATGTAATGTCACCAGGGGGAGTAGACTGGTTATATACCCTTATATGTACTGGACTATGATAGCCTAGCCTCAGACCCATACACCTAAAGGGGGTAATATAGGATTGGCTTTTCTCATTTTTTCAGTTTGCAGGAGATAAATCACATATATGAGATCAGCTTTCCATATCAGTATGAAACTAACCTCTCCATTATACAGGTATTTATTCTGCCAGACCTGTTTAGGCTTTTCTATCTATCTATATCTATATACCTAGGCTGCTTCCCCCAAGAAAAGGGAGGTAGCCGAGACAGGTCAACACACTACCAATTTACTCATCCACTCATACACATTCATTCGCATCTTAGCCCCAAAGGGGAGAAGGGACAGATCCTCACCGCACCACACCGCACGAGGGTCAACCATGCAGTGCAGTCAGTGACATCCACAGCAGGGCCTGACAGCAAAGCTGGTTTACCCCTGCCACATCATAATAGATTCAGAACCTTACCTGCACCTGACCTGATCAGCTGATCATACAAAATGCAGTAGAATATCCCCTCAGGGCTGTGTCATCATTTATTTATTCACAATTTCTCTCCATTCATTTCTATCACGCACAGCCACTCTTCCTTGCTCAACAGACAACCCTCTCGCATCCAACGCTCTCTTCACACTGTC
>JAGKTI010001242.1:79480-91949 GCA_018397915.1 Birgus latro | reverse complement strand
GGAAGGGAGGGCATGGGAGGAAAGAGATCCTTGCTAGAGCATTATGGGAGGGGGGGATAATTCAAATCACTGGAATGTAGGCTATTCTATAATCGGTAGTTCGATGGCCGGGTCGACAGTGCACACTCTCATAATCTAGAGAAAAATATTCGAGTGTTCGGTGGGGTAAATGAGTTAGAAGAGCTTGGGTCCTAACATGAAAATACCAGTATCCTTGCCAGCGTGTCCTCGGCCAGTGCGCTGATGTCTTGCTTGCTCCTCTTTAGTGGAGATGTCTGGCCCTCCTTCGGCGGACGAGTCATATACAAGTACTGGTGATACTAAAGATGATGCATTTATTTTGGTTGTCATTTATTATCGTGGTATTTCGGGTAATGATTTGAAAAGAAAAATATTTGCCAATAATGTATCGCTACCCTATGATTCTGCCTCGCCTAGACTACCATCTTCATTTATCTGCCTCTAACTGTGCCATGATAAACAAGCAAAACTATGACTGTGATCGATAGTTATCTCTTTCACAGTGCAGAATTTGTTCCCTGTCGTCACAGTACCATTACATATCAAACTCAGTCATGTTTTATCACACGAGCAAATTCTATTATGACAACAGACTATATGAACTAACAGATATCACGATTTTTTTTTTTTTATTGTAACTGCAATAGCTTCGTATATATGACATTCTAAGTGAAAAATCTTTCCAAGGTCAGACATAAACCCTCCAGTGCTTTGATGTTTTTTTTTTTTAAACCTTTACACTTGCTGCCCCCATATAATTATATTTTACTTAGAAAAGACTCTTCGCACTGAAGGGGTACGGAGGGACACAAGTATCTCATCCATTTCGAATAATCTCTGATGTTGAGCAGTCATTCATTCAGAGGCTACAGTATTAAAAAATAAATCATGGTTCTGAAGGGATTGATATTCAACTTTTTTTTTTCCCCAGTGTCCTAAGAGTATGAAAGTTACTTCTTAGCTGACATTATTTTCACAATTTCTATAACCATCTTTTCCCTGTGAGATATGTGTCGCTTTTCTTTTTTAAATTTTAGTCTTCCCACATTTATACAATTTATTCAATCTGCGCATGGCTTCTCGTATTGAAGGGATTAAGGAAGGCTGTATTTAATCCCAAAAGACTGAAAAGTCTATCCTAAAGGTAAATAAATTTGTCTGGGGATGGCAAGAACAGAAAGACGTCATCAGAGGTTAACCTTATTTCCACTGTGATAAATGGGGAGGGCTGGATCCGGGAACAGGAAACGGGAAAAACAAAAGCAGGAAAACTATCATTACAGCCACCACTGAAAATGAGCCGCGCTTCCATTCACTCATCATCATCGTCATCATTCTCTCACTCTCTCTCTCTCTCCACCTACACTTTCCATTTCTGTTAATTTTACCACCCCTCTTCGCTCTTCTGTATCTGTGCAACTGTTTTTGGCACTTAGGACAAGCCCAGCTATTTTTTCCAGCTTAATACCAGACGCTTTCATTTAACCGACAGAAATCCTGAGTGTGAACGGGCTACAAATAATCGTGATCAAGCTTCTCACTGCTATGTATACACCGGGGTATTTCATTCCGGCTAACACCAGGCGATTTGTGGTTCAGCTAAAAGAAACCCCAGTAGAGTTAACCCCGCCCCTACGATAGCGTATTTTTTATTTTGGTCAGTCTAGCAACAGATCAGATGTAGAAGTTAGACTGTACGTACAATAATGAAAGGGTTAATAAATGCTATGCCTGACCCTACCAGTTCAAAACGTCTTCCCTAAAGGAGTAAAATCGTCTGGAGCAAGCAAGAGTAAACTATAAAACAAACTTTATAGTAAAGCAGGGTTTACTTTCCAATCGTTCATCTAATTCATTTGCTGCTTTCACATCTCCACTTTCTCTTCCATCAGTCATTCACTCATTTCCTCCCAACCCTAATGATCATCCCGGTCTCCCTGCGTCCCCTTTCTGATGTGCTTTATTTCTCATTGCTGGATAATTACACCAATGAATTATTCCCACAAGCTGATACACGCAATGACCACACTTTTAGCTCGTGGAGGGTTCACGTTACCCTCTTTTTTTTGGCTTAGATTCACTTTCATCTTTACAAATATAACTTATCTTTTGCTTCACATCGCTTTCCCCTTACTCGCTCTCACCAACTCACACCATCACCCTTCTTTCACTCCTTTCTCTTAATAATTACTGTCATCCTAATGCATCAATCTTCCCTTAATGTGGTTATCCTTACCCTCATCGTTACTTTATACTGTTCTCATAAATAACTCTCATACTTTTTTCTTATCTTAATCGTCCAGTCTCACACAACAAACTCCTATCATTTTATTGTTCCTGTTTTCCTTGTATCCTCCTTGTATCCTATTTCTCATCCTTTCTTCCACCACATCTGCCTCGTTCACCCTCTCAAACCATTCTTCTCTTCTCACCTCTCTTCATTTCCATCTGTTACATCTGCTTCTTATGTTCCCGTCGTTACATTCCTTTTCTTCCATTTTCTAACATACATTTATCTTCCAGTTTTATACCCTTTTCTTCTTCCCACCACATACATCACTCTCTCTCATCGTCCTATTCCTTCTCCCCTCCCTTCCTTTTCGTCCACCGTAATTTCTTCTTTCACTCCCATTGTTCCATGTTATTTACCGCCATCTTCCGGGGGTATCATTACTTGTTTGTCACCTTCATATTATATCCTTCCTTGCAATATATTTCCTCTCTCATCCTCTGACATCATTCTTTTCTTTTACCCATCTTCCTTTTCGTTCTTGATGTCCACCTTTTTCACTGCCCCTGTTTTATTATTTTTTTTTTTATTCCTTTATCCTTTCCCATCCCTACTCTCTCAATCTTTTTTTTTTCTTTCTCCTACCTAATTTCCCTCTTTTACCTCACATTATTCACTTCTCTCCTACTTATCCTTTCCTTTACAATATACTTATTTCGCTCCCACTATTAATTTTTGTCTTCCACGTATCCTATTTCTTTCTTCTTATGTCCATTTCTTTTTTCTGACAACCTGTGATATTCTTTTCCTCTCTTGCCATTCTTTTTTCTTACCTTCATCCATTTCTTTCATATATATGCTCTTTACGTTATATTTTTTTCTCTGTCTTCTTTCATGACATCTTATGCATTGTTTCTCATTTTCTTTTCCTTTCTTTCATACGACCCTCTCCTTTCTCAACCCCATTCGCTCACCTGTACACAGATCACATTGATTTCCCTCACCCACTTACATCACACCTTCTCCCTCATCACCACTCTCTTCTTTACCCTATAGCTGATTCATATAACCATATTATTACACATTAGTTCTGTCTTCTTATTCTCATCTCTTTCTTGTGGTTCATCTGTACCTCCCTCCTCCCTCTACATGTGTTTTTCCAGCGCTGTCACATAAGTTTTCCTCACCTCGTTTTTTTTCCCCTTCCACCATCTTTCTTTCACTCCCGGCGTTACATTTCTATCTTCTTCAGAGCACCCCATCGCCACTTTTTCATCTTTATTTTTCTTTCCCCTACCACATCTGCCTCACTCACCCTCTCGTACCATTCATTTTTTTTTCTCACCTTCCTTTCTTTTCTACCACCGTCTTCTTTCACTCCCAGCTGTACACTCTTTACTCTTCCTACAAACACTTTATATATTACTTATCTTTATTTCCCTCCTCTCACACCATGCCTCCTCCCTCTCTTTTTGTTACCTCCATTCCCTTCCCCTACTCATCAAGTCACATCGATTTCTCTTAAACACGATACCCTCTTCATCCCCATTCCTGTCCTCTCACCACATCTGCTTCGTTCACTCCCATCGCTATATTCTTTCCCTCTTCTGTGCACCTTATTTAAGTTTTGTCGTTATTTTCTTCTTTCCACCAAGTCAGTCTCATCCTCGGAATATATTCTTCTCTTACCAGTTCTCTTCTTTCATTGTATCATATCTGCTACTTCAGTCCCAGCGATACGGTACACTTTTTCTGTTTTCTTCCACTAATACCTTTTATTTATTTTTATTTTTTTCCCTCCTTCCTTTCAGTACATCTGCTTCACTCTCTCACACTGTTATTTCCTTCTCACTTCCCTTCATTTTCTCCCCCACAATATGAGTAGATGCTTTTTCACTGTCATCGTTTTATTTATGATGTCTCCTTCCACACATCTCATTTCAAGTTTCTCATCTTCATTTCCCTCTTTCTACTGCATGTGCTTCTCTCTTTCTTACCTCATTTCTTTCCTCACCTCATTTCCTTCCCTTCCTCTGTATCTGCTTCCATTTCTCCCATCTTTGCATGCTTTGGCTTTTTTCTATGAATCTGATATATCTTGTTTCTCATTTTCACTGTCTTCTCCAGTCACACCCTTTCCACTCACTCCTTCACACGATTCCTTGTTTTCACCACCATTATTCCTCTTCCTCCTTGTATACTCTTCCAACTCATTCCCTTCACCTCACTTCATTCATAATTATCACGCACTGCCCTTCCCTTCCTCCCCACCACCTCTCTCTCATCTGACTCATTCACTCCATCTCTTCTTTCTCAACGTCATCCCCTTACTTTCACCTCATACATTTTATCACAAACTCAGACTACCTATTCCCTCCGTCTCGCTATCCTTCCATTATATTCTGTACACGAACCCTCTCATCCCAACCCACCCTTCTCTCCATTCTCTTCCATTCCATCTCTTCCGTCTCTCTATCTCTCACCCACTTACCCAATCCCTTTCTTCTCATTACCACTGCCGTCCTCTCATCCCAGCCCTGTCTCTCATCCCTCACGCCATCCATAACACATTATCCTTCCTCACCCAATCACACCCTTTCTTTCCCCTCCACTCCCTTTCTCTGACTACATCCACTCCCATCACTTTCCAACCCCATCTCGTCATCATCTTCCTCAAACTCCCTTTTTCTCACTCGCTCACACAATTCATTCCTCTTACTTTATCCATCATTCTCGTTCACTTACACCCTTCAACTTCATTCTCTTCTCATCCAATCCCTTCCTCTCTTCCCTACCTCAGTCTCTAAATCTTACCTAACCTCTACCTCTCTTCCTCAGTCCATCTCTTAACTACATCGCATTCATCATATTCACTGGCAGACTCATTTATTCTTACCTAATCAGTCCCTCCCATCGATTTTCCTTTCTTTTCATCAACATCCCTTTCTTTCATTATAACCACCTCTCTGAGTCCCTTATCTAATCTTATCTTTCTCACCTCCATAATCTTTTCACACTCTTCTTCCTTCTAACTGCTTTATACCATCCTATAACTCAGTTCACTTATTCTTATTCTGCTCGTTCCTCTCACCCACTCAGGCCACTCCATCTTCTGCACCAACATTCCCTTCCTTTCACTCCATTCCTATCCCCCACTCGACCGAACCATTCCTTTCCTACACATTACCCTTCCCTCTCAGTCTTCTCATCAGCCTTCCATTTCATCTCTATTCCCTCACTATATCCATCCATCTCACTTCCCCATACCATCTCTTTCTTTTCACCTCCACTCACTTCCTCTCACGCTATCTTTCCCTCCAATTCACTCTTGCCATACTGTCTTGCCTCATTTCCTGACTATCTTCCTATATGTTTTTGCAATACAATTCCTTCTTGTTCATTTCCTTCCCCTGACTCCATCACTCATTCTCACCCACTCATACCCCTCCTGTCACCCACCTACAACATTCCCTCCTATGCACTACCATTCCCTTTCTCTCACCCTAGCCATTCTCATCCCTCTCACCGCGATCCCTCCCCTTGCACCACATCCATACCTCTCACTTCCTCCCGCCCTCCATTCCCCTCTCAGTCTCCATCCCTTTAATTCACTCATACTCTTCTGCCTTAATTCAGTTCTCTTGTTTTCATCCTATTAATCCTTCACAACCAGCCACACAATGCCTTATTTCTCACCACAATTCTCTTCCTTCCATCCCCGTCCAACCCACCCCTCTCCTTTCATCATCATTACCCTTCATCTCATTACACATATTCCATTTACTCCCTAACTCCATTCCACCCCCCTCATTTTCATTCCCTGCTTCAAACACTCTCCTTCCCCCTAACTCATATCCTTTAACACAGCACTGTTAATCTCAGTTTATTCACCACTTTCACCAACACATCATTCCTTCCTTCTCACAAGCATGCTCTTCCTCTCACTCCATCATTTTCTCTCCCCGCACTCACACCATCACTACCTTGCATATTAACCCTCGTTTTCTTCCATGTACACTATTTTTCTATCTCACCACCATTCCCTGCCTGTATTTCACCTCTCTCTTTCTCTCATATCATCCTTTCCTTATATTTTATCCCCTCTTCTCACCAGCAATTCTTTCCCTTCACCCGATCCCTCACACTCCTTTCCTTCCTTTTCAGCATCATTCCCTCCCTTCTCGTTACATTCATCCCTCTCACTCCCTCACACCTTTTCTTTCTTTCATCTCCATTTCTTCTCTGTCACTGCATCCCATCACTCTAACTCCCTCAACCCAACTTCTTCATGTCACCTCTATTCCCTTCCACTCACACCAGCCTTTCTTTCACTCCCTCACGCCTTCATTTCCTCTCACATCATCCCTCCTTTTCATTCATACACACCATTTCTTTCTTTCACCTCTATTCCTCTCCTCTCACTACGCCGATCCCATTCTCTCCCGTTCCCCATCTTTTTCCTCTCATCTCCATTCCTTTCCTCTCACTCCCTCCCTAACTCACTCATAACATCTAGTCTTAAATCAGTTCTCTTTTTCTTTTTTTTCCACCCTATTCTTCCCTTTCATCTACTCACTCTGTTCCTTCTTTCTCATAAGCCATTCCCCTCCACCAGCCTCATCCGTCCTTCTCATCCACTCCCATCACCTCCATTTATAAAACACCATTCCTTTACCTCTTAAACTCACTATCCTTCTCACTCCCTCC
This sequence comes from Birgus latro, assembly GCA_018397915.1. Classification (NCBI taxonomy): domain Eukaryota; kingdom Metazoa; phylum Arthropoda; class Malacostraca; order Decapoda; family Coenobitidae; genus Birgus; species Birgus latro. The sequence continues at coordinate 84,991 of JAGKTI010001242.1, read as the reverse complement.
CTCCTCCCTGCCATCTCATCCTGTCTCACGCAACACTCGCACATCTTTCCTGAAATTCTCTCTCTCTCTCTCTCCCGAAATAACCCCGACCCCTCTGCCACTTCCCCACTTATTAATTTATGTACAAATCGAGTCTCGTCTACGCAACCCGACACTCTCTTGCCCCGCCCGCCTCTCCCAAGGGTTAGAATCCCACTAAAACCACCCAGAAACTCGACCCTGTGGCACCATCTGGGAGCCAATGGTAAAAAGTGCAGATTGAAACTTCGACCCAATTTACTCTTCTTCCTCAGGCTTCTTCTCCTTCCTCCTCCTCTTCCTCCTTTCTCTTTCTCTCTTTTCTTCTCCGTCATTCCTTTTCTTCCTCGTCTATTTAACATGCCCTTCTCTAGAACTGTTAATGCAGTAGTATTTTTATTTGTTGCTATTACTATGCTTGAAATATGAGACTTTATTTTAGAGTAACGTATCCCTTTTCCAAGCTTTCATTTTCCTCTTATATTTCATTACTGGCCCTCCTCTTCCCCCTCTCACGCAGCAAATGAATCGCTTATCAATGTTGTGCATTTCATGAGTATTATCAAATTTCTCTATATTCTCTCTCGTTATGCCCTCATCCATACATTGTTTTTCTTCTTTACTTATCCACTTCTCTCTCAATATTTCTATTTATTTCCTTTCAACCTTTATTTTCCTCGTCTGTAGAACGAATTACCGCCGTACTGGATCCTAACCATCTGCCATTGCACAAAGCATTTCACTGGTGTTGTTGAAACTGTACGGCACAGAAGAGAGACAGAAAGGTAAGCTGCAACGTCTGAGAATGCCAGCTGTCGAGTCGTGTGGTGGCTAAATGGAGAAGTAAGGGTCGCTAGCTGTTATAAGCTCATCAGTAGGCCGTCACATCTCATGCAAGTGTGCTGCAAAATGTAGAGAGATCCTGGATTGAATAACAGGCAATAAGCCAGCAGTAGTAGGCAGACATTACCCGAACTCCTACTACCTAGCAAGATTCCTTTGACTTCCCAGGGCCCTTTGTCCCTGTCCTCTTCCACGTGCTGTTGCCATGAGATCCTCCACCAGGTTACATCTTAGGAAACACTGTGTCTGTAAGAGATAATGCTAAAGAAAGAGACGCATCTAGAAGAGTACGTGAGACTGGCATGACCACCAAGTATCCCCCGTCTGCTGGCTCCAAAATCAAAGTGAATCAGTAGCCTATCCCCTCTCACTCCATCGTCAAGCGCCACCCCTGAAGAAAACCCGGCCCCTCCAGTAGAAGAGAGCGCCTGTGAGCCACTTGTACATAGCTACGCTATCCTTTCCACAGGCACCTACCAAGCCAGAGAGCATCACTGAAAAGCATCTCTCAGGCCCTGCCGAGCCTTTATCATCCTGCTTTCATCAGAAACCCTGTAAGATGCCATGCTTGTATCCTGAGACAGTAGTTCCGAGACTTGTCAGAAAAGTTTACTTACAGTAATGTATGCTCAAGTCAGGGCCGAATTTGTCTTACAGAAAAGATAAAAAGGTGCAATGCATCTACAAAGGACATGTATCAATGTAGGGAGACACAGGGTTGTCACTTCGTGGGTCGCTGAGTCACCAGCTGTGTTGAAGTCGTCCTACTGCCACCCTACCGTGTTAGGAAACACGGAATAACCTGTCCCGCTTCCTGAGGAATAGATGTACTTGTTGAGCGAAGACTCCTGCTTAACAGTAGTATAGAGTAATAACCTCATGATACACACTGTGTTAGAATTGTCCCGCAGTCATACTCCCATGCCAGGTGACAGCAGTAAGGAGGTGTTTCTGACAGGGTACGCACCGCGACCACCCTACTGTGCAGAAACACAGAGCAAAGCTGCCCTTGAACCCTTCCACACCACGCCAAGGAGTGCAGGTTTGGGGATTACCACTCGAGAAGACCCATCACTACAATGTTTACAGTTACACGGTATACTCGTATATCTGTAATTTCAGTAAAGGTAAGACAGTGTTCTCTTTTTTCAATCAATCTAACCACATGCCATTTCAGTCACGCTTCGTTCTTTTACCTTTATTACCGCAAAATTATTTAATTTTAGCACTGGGAAATTCTTGCCAGTCACAGAGATAAAGGACGTGTCATTACCATCGATATATAAAAAATCAGTTCTTGAGCAACAGAGCTATCACACTACTGGCCCCTGTGAATATTGTTTTGGTCCGTTTTGCATGACTTGAAAGATATTCGAGGATGGATGGTGGAGCGAAAATTGTCCTTACACTATCATATTTCATCACATTTCCCCACACACTGCCACACTTCACACTGCCTTACTACATGATACCACACCACACTGCGAAATTTACATTATCATACAAAACACTGCCACAACACACAGTGGCACTGCACTCACAGCCATACTTTGCAGTCACACTTCACACTGCCTTGCCACATACTGCCACACCTCAAACAGCCACTCTTCCCATCTCTCGTTGCATGGAGACATTTCGATACCCTGTACAATTTTTACGAGGAAATATAAAAGGATATTAAGTCACACATTGAGCTACATGGAATTTGCTCTTTGCTCATAAAATATGTTTAATCCTTTTCATGATTCCCTCACGTAGGGAAAAAAAAAAAAAAAAAAGGAGCAAGACAAGGCGAAAGGGAAGTAGGAGGAGGAGAATACAACGATTATGGACTGTATTCATAGGGCGCAAGAAACTCTCTAATATCTACTGTATTTCCTGATCTATATATTTTGTACAATAAACCATAAAATTCCCCTTTGCCTAGGAAGCACCTTAGCGCCCACTGTCTAAGTAGTTAGTTTTGCATCTTACTCCACGATATTCTCTATTTGAAACTCATGGGAATTATCGTATTACCTTAGAAAAAACAAAATATAAGAAGAGGTGTTATGGAGCTTCCAAGGCCCACGAGGATACGATTAAGCATTCAATATATGGTTGGCTGGCGACTGGCCTATCTAATGAATAGCTATGGTCAATAATCCCTATACATGTAGGGTTGAGAACTATTTTTTTTTGGTATGTGTCCGACTCTGGGCATAGGCTTCCCTCCTCGTTCCCTGAGGCCCAGCAGTTTTCTACATATTGCACACCACCACATGCCCCCACTTCGGCGCTAACACCCACTGTCCCAACTGAATTCACTCTAGGGCTGTCTCATATTGAACTGGTGTATTGGAATTAGAGAAGATGTTTTCCCGACAAGCAAGTGGGTTTCCTGGTAGATCAGTAAAATATGCCTGAACGATATTCATATACCTAAATTGTTCCCTGCCCCAGCCGGGATTTGAACATGCGTACACTGGGACTGCAGGTCAACTCTCTCCCGACTCGATTACCCAAATAAATATTCCTGATTTTTTTTCCCCCAGGACATCTTTTGTACGTTCTAAACCTGGATGCAGGAATTACTAGGTTTCGCAAGCAAAACAATGAAAGGAAGCTGTCAGGATAGACGACTTGCGAGTTTTGGGCCACAAGGAAGTTCAAAATATCGAGTGTGATAATTTTCGGACTAGCAGCACAATCCCCGTTTTAAACAGAAAAGTATCATGTGAAAATAGCTTTACATAATATCAAATACTTACTGAACAATGATTAGATTTAACCGTAAATACTGATATTGCAATATCGAAGACTGTTCATCTTTTTCCAGTATCTGAGAAATTGATCATGCTTTTCCTCACTCACACGACTTATGCTGATAGTAGAAAAATTATCAGCGTCGATATTTTCAACTTCCTTGTAGCCTAAAATTTGCAAGTGGTAAGTTCCGAAGACGAGGGTGGTGCGCAGCTATTTCGGGATGAGTTTTTTTTTTGCATTCGTCTGTTTGTTCCCGCTGTACAGGCCTCAATTATGAGTCGATTTTGGCGATTGTGACGTCAGGTCAATTCTCTACACCAGAAATTGTGCCCTCGTAGAAGTAGTCGACAAGTTTAGGTCAGTCCCAAGGTCAAAGTGATTAAGAAAAAAAAAAGTACTTACAGGAATATAGACATTTAACTTAGTATTACTGTAAGGGGCTTCAAAATACAGTAATTATTGCCTCTGTCATAACTGTGGTACAATCCGCTGGAAATCAAATCAACTTGCAAAATTTCTTGATATACAATACTCACCTGTGTCGCTACATTATCAGTTGTGGAAAAGCAATGGGTGAGGGTGTGGGTGTGGGTATGGGTGTGAGTGTGGGTTAGGGTGTTGGTGAGACTGAGGATGTGGGTGTGAATGTAGGTGTGGCTATAACTATGACTGTGACTATAGGTGTGGGTGTGGGTCACGGTGTTGGTGAGGGTAAGGGTAAGGGTGTCGGTGTGAGTGTGGGTGTGAATTGTGTGTGTTGTTGAGGATGGCGGATAGGGTTAACTTGCACCTCAATACCACCAGGTGAAAGGAACACACTGCTTAACAGAGTGGGTGCAATACATGAGATCAACGCATAACAAAGAATCAGTTGCACAAGGAAAGAATCAAAAGAGACTTCGTTTTCCGGACCCTTATGCGACAACACGCACCTAGTATTTTCCCTTGTTCCTTGTTCTTCCCGAGAATGTAACACTTGGACTACAGCTTTTGTCGTTCAGAGCAAACACTGCGAGAGTTCAACTTATCTGATTGTTACTGATTCGTTCCCAAGAGCTATTTTCGTTCAGACAATGGCGTGACCGCAAAGATGAACAAGCGACTCCGAGGAAACACGGAGAAGGCGGCTTAGACTTATGCGCATCAGCTGCCCGGCCATTAATGTGTACAATATTTTTATGTTTGGTTCCAATCTTCCCCTACAGCAAGACCAGTAAGTCTCTGTTATATTCAGGTTTCCAACTGTACTCCTGGGTGAAGAGACAACAGGAAAACACCGAGTCATTTGAGGCTGATTACGGCCTTTGTGGTTCCGACGTAATACAGAGATATTCTAACCCGTTTGATTGTAACTGACTCGTTTTCGAGATCACTTTGCGTTTTGACAGTTTTAAAGTGGCTTACAAGGACAACTGAACATAAGGAAGCAACTGATGGGAGTTTGTGTGGTGCCGAACTGATACAGCGAGATTCCAACCCATTTGACTGACACTGATTCGTTCCCAAGATCCTCTTTCGTCTTGGCACAGGACAGTATTCTAGATAGCTCAGGACATTTCATAACACCTGTTCCTCAGTGACAAGTTCTGCCTGCTAACTTTCAATATCCTACTGAATGTTACTGATACAAAGAACACTGATATATTAAAAAAAACACACATACAAAAAAAAATAGAAGAAAATAATATGGAGTAACTTGCAAACTAAATCACCAAGGAAGAGGTGCTAGGTCTTAAAACATGGACAAGAAAGAGATCATAATTTCGGAACGGCGTATAAGAACTACGGACCCCCAAGTGAACATAAGGAAACACCTGACTGCAGCCCTTTTATCCCTCCCACAGCCTTTCACAATCCATGTCACAGAGAGAGAGAGAGAGAGAGAGAGAGAGAGAGAGAGGG
>JAGKTI010001242.1:19076-56558 GCA_018397915.1 Birgus latro | reverse complement strand
ACTATCAACAGTATACCCAGTGAAATGTTTTGCACTCTAGAATAATATCTGTTACCTTGACTTTGAAAATACGTAGTTCGGTATGTCTGTATGGTTTTCAGCCTTGTTAACGCCTGCACTGAGGTAAGAGACGGAGAAAGGGACGGTAAAAAAAAAAAAAAAAAAAAAATGTTGTTGTCGCATAATCCCAGTCAGTCTGGCCGAGCACATACGTCGGCCACATGTAAGTAACTGCTGCTTCTGTGTGACTGCCCTACAGATACACAATACAATGTACTGTGTAGGGATCCAGCGCACCCTTGTGGACCAGGATCCTTCTCAGGGTTGGACCACGTTCCTTCCCACGGCCAGGTGCAGGGTGATATGAGGAAGTCTGGCTCCTTGATGAACGCCGGCATTGTTTCTTCCAGGACGTGCCATGTACAGGTTCCTCATCGGCGCCTCCGAAAACGAGGTATAGAGGTAAGCTATGTACGTATGAGAGAGTGGAGTGTTGTTGGAAGCGGGTTGTTTCCAAGTACGGACAGAAATGCCTGGAAATCCTTTTGTCAAGGCCATTCCTCACATGATGAAGCTTCAGTTAACAAACAGACAAGGATGACGTCGTTTTATTATGTTCTTACCATTTTCAGACTAATTCATATACAGTAGCTTAAGAGAGACATCGATTACGGAAGATATACTCAGTATAACCTTCACTAACCCATACAAGGTGGTAGGTGGTGGCGACAATCATCCACTCACTTCTTTATAATTCTGTTTCTTATCTGCCCTCCTCTTTTCCTACTTCTCCTTTTCCTTCCAGTCTCTTCTATTATTATTTCCATTTCAGGTGGCGCTATACTGAATGACAGGCCTAATGGTTTCCTGTAACCCAGGAAACCATTTATAACGCTGGGAGGTAACAACATGATCAGATAACAGAGTGATGTGAAGCCTGTTATGGTGTCCCTGGTAACTGGGTGGAGACGGAAATGCGCCGTCTATCAAGGAACAAAAGTTCCACATTTTTTCCCGCGTCTCGCGACAGCAAGGAGCTGTCAGCCGCAAGAGAACACCTGTTCGCTGCACGGGACGTCGCTGCAGGGGCGGTTGCTTGCCTGTTGTTGATGGGTCTGCTTGGCCAAGCAGATCAGGGTTGATCAGCAACAAAAACTAACCCCGACACTACCAGAGGCCTCTCCTTGGTTGAATAAAACCCTCAGCAACTAAAAATTATAGTTAATTCATACATGATTGCACTGCGAGAGTTAAAGTGTGGGCTATCCTGCTCTTATAACGAGCTACCAAGATTAATTTAAACTCTGTGTGTGTGTGTGTGTGTGTGTGTGTTTAACCATGCTGGGCACAAACACACAACCTAACATATCTCTCCATTCTCCTGTGGAAGGGGAGGAACGTAATTAATGTGAGACAGAAGGAAGCCCTCGAGGTACGCTGTTGGGCACGACTGGGAAGTTGGACAAGTCGTCTAAGTTATAAAGTTGCAATTCACTTACTCACAGAAAATTAGTGACCCAAAATTTGTTGCTGTTTACGTCGCTGCCATTAAAAACGGATGTAAATGGTCTGCTGATGTACAGATCAGTCCCCCCCCCCAAAAAAAAAAAATCCTGCTTAGATGTAGGAGTCAAGTTTCGATCATTATTCAAGATTCCAGAAATTTACAATCAGCAGTGTCATAGATTCCATAAATTTTCCTACAGAGAGGTTCATGTAGTTGATTACAAAGAAATAGCGCTGCCACGCTACTCCATACACGAACCCAGCCTGTGCATACGGAAGAGGGGTGTACTGTACCTGCGCATGATGTTAGGCAGTGATTTTAGAGAATAAATAACTGTCTGTAGTTGGGTACTACGAAAAGTATATTGATGCTTAAATGGAATACTGGGTAAAACGCATGCAAGCAGAACATGTGCAGGCTGTATGGACAATTATCTCTGAAAGGGCTCTATTACACACACAGTTGTAGATCACTCACCTGGGGCTAGGAAACACACACACACGCACACACACACACACACACACACACACACACACACACACACACACACACACACACACACACACACACACACACACACACACACACACACACACACACACACACACATTCATTACATAACTAATAATCACTAGTTTGCGATCCATCTTTTATGTTAAGAAGTATAGCCATTAATCCCTTCGCTACAAAGGCTTTAACATTCATTCTCGCTACTGCCAGGTGACCATATCCAGCTCTCAAGAGGTCACCCAGAATGAAGAGTTTAATACATGTGTTCGGTGGGCGTCGTGTTCATGGATCCAACATTTCCAAACCATAACTCCACCACTNTAAAGAATAAATAACTGTCTGTAGTTGGGTATTACGAAAAGTATACTGATGCTTAATGGAATGCTGGGTAAAACGCATGCAAGCAGAACACGTGCAGGCTGTATGGACAATTATCTCTGAAAGGGCTCTATTACACACAAAGTTGTAGATCACTCACCTGGGGCTAGGAAACACACACACACACACACACACACACACATTCATTACATAACTAATAATCACTAGTTTGCGATCCATCTTTTATGTTAAGAAGTATAGCCATTAATCCCTTCGCTACAAAGGCTTTAACATTCATTCTCGCTACTGCCAGGTGACCATATCCAGCTCTCAAGAGGTCACCCAGAATGAAGAGTTTAATACATGTGTTCGGTGGGCGTCGTGTTCATGGATCCAACATTTCCAAACCATAACTCCACCACTCAACTTTTCCCTCCGAATCCCAACAATGCCTAAACAAATATTGCCTGGGCCTCTGTTGTTATTGTTGCTGCCGCCGCCTCCCTTGTTTTGCCAGGTGTGTGTTGTTGCTGTTATCGTTCTTGCTTTTGTTGCTGCTTCTTGTGATTTTGTCGATACTTGTTGCTGTTTCTGTTATTATCACTGTTGTTGCTGTTGCTGGTTTTGCTGTGAGCGTTATGCTGTAGTTGGTGCTGTTACTGCTGTTATTTTTGCTATCGGTGTTGTCACTGCTACTACTGTTCCTTCGTTGCGACTTCTGTTGTTGCTGATGCTTCTTTAATTCTTGGGCTACTAATTCTATTGCTTCTGTTATTCTTGTCTTTATTAATGATGTAACCTTTTGATGTTCAAGTTGATATAACTGGTTTTGTTGCTATCGTTGCGTTTGTTGCTGTCGACATTTTCTTTTATTGTTTCCCTTGTTACGGTTGTCACATGTTACTGATGCTTCTGTTACTGCTGCTGTTGCTTTTGTTGTTCTGTTTTGCTTCCTTTATTACTGTTTCCTGTCGTTATTGTCAGCAGTGTTATTGCTTGTTATTATTTTGTTGCTGCTTTTGTTTCTGCGATTCTCCTAATGTTATTTTCGTTATTTCTGTTGCTCAGTGTTCGTGCTTCTATTGGTAAGACTGGTGCTACTGCTGCTGTTACTGTTCTTAATGATGATGTCTCATCTATTGATATTAGTGTTTCCTACTGTCTTGTTTTTTTCTCTAAAAACCAACAGTATTTATATACATACATACTCCTTCTTCTGCTTCTGTTGTTACTGTTACCTCCGCCAACGAAGTTGGAGGAGGTTATGTATTCATCATGTTTGTCTGTGTCTGTTTATCCAGCCGATATCTCCAAAAGCTCTCAATGAATTTCAATGAAATTTCGTGCAAGGGTGGGCCATAGGCCAAGAGAGAATTGATTAAATTTTAAGGCCGATCCGGATCCGGATCTTGCAATGGCATTGGCGGTGATACGCGCTCTCTGAGTGCTTTCTAGTTCCTGCTGTTGTTACTGTTCGCGATGTTGTTATTATTCCTGCTAATGTTATTAGTCTTGCTGTACTTGTTACTGCTAGAATGATGCTACTTTTACTCTTAAAATTACTGCCTCAATTTCTGTTGCTTTACCTCCAAACTCCAATGCCTTCAAATGCATGTTGTTGCTGTTGCTGCACTTGAATTAGTGCCGTTGTTCTTGAGATTTATGGTGCATCTATTTTTACCATTATCATTAATGCTGCTGCTATCAGTGTTACGGCTCCTATTGTGCCCGATGTTTTGCCCTCCCAGTCCAAACAACAGCTCTACATATATAGTCCTGGCCGGCCGTAGTGCAGCGAGTACTTAGTGACGGCTTTGGCTTGTGTGGTGGGGGAAAAATATACCAACATATATCAAAAAAATTCGCATGACAGACAGATAGACAGATACGAGACAGACAGACAGGGACAGCCCGACGGCATACGGTATACAAAGGACCCACATAATGACTGCCAGACAAACGACACATACAAAACCGACAACAGACAGACAGACAGACGACAGACAGGCGACAAACAGAAAAAAAAAGATGACATTCACACGGACATACAAAGACAAGCAGCAAAAGAAGAAGTCTGAAAAGATTGTTCCTTGAATAAATGACCGAACAAAGAAAAGTTAAAATAAGATCTTCGTTTACGCCTTAGCACATAAATAAAACTGCGACATACCGTACACTGACAAAGGAAAAGAACTGGTAACGCATTGAGTACAGTGGAGAAATGTACCGAAGAAGAGTTTCGGCACAAAAACTGATACGAATATAAAATGAATGAAGTGAATATGGATGACTGACTAAGTAAAATGGTTCGTGAATACATGAACACAAGAATGAATAAATAACGAGTGAATGAAAGACCAGACACACGAGCGGACATGCATATGAATGAATGGATTCCAGCATGAATTACATACACTGTGGATGCAGCGATGATTAACTTACAATCGAATGAAAATGCCCTTGAATGAGGGCGTGAATCCATGCCTGAAAGAGTGAATGCATGTATGCATGAATGAAAATTCCAATAAATGGAGGAAGGAATGAGAGAATAAATGAATGCATGAAAATATAATGACTGACTGAATGAATGAAAATAATGAACGAACGAATGAATGAATGGATGGATGGATGAAAGTAAATGAATGAATGGATTAATGAATGAATGACTAAATAAACGAATATATGAACTAGGATGATGGCGATTAGGATGAAGGGAGGATCAAAGGGTGAACGGGAAGACATCAACAGTCTAATAAATACGAAAATGACATCAGTGAAAGCATGAAGTAGCAGCAAGAACAAGAACAACAGTACACAAACAGCAGCATGCTAATTAGTAAAAACGGGCAGGCAACTAAACAGCCGCAAAAACAATGAAGACAACAACAACAGTAGACACAAGAGAAATTATAACAGAAGAGCAGAAGCGACAGAAGCAGCAACAGCAAGAGGAGGGAGCACTCACAGAGCGCAACATCCTTTCCTTGCATTTGGTTTACAGGCCAAACATCTGACTTTGCTCTGTGACATCTGATCGATTATTCTCAACATCGATTTAATCCATCTTTTCCTGACCCTCAACATTTCTACCAAATATGGATTAACTGACCAAAAATTAAGCTGAGCTTCCCGTATTAGTACAGTACAATTAGCTAATTTTTAGCTCAAACCTCAGAATTTAGATTGACAAACTAAGACTTTGGGAATATGTAGAGGTGATCTATGTTATCTTCATCCAAAATGTCCCTCCATAATCAGTGATGGATTTTCAATTTACCGCCAAAAAATGGCGGTCACTTTGCATTTCTGATTTTTTTCATTTACTGCGTCTAAAGGGGAAAAAAAAAAATCAAAATGATGTTTGAAATAAACATCATTTATGTTATGTTTGTTTTTGATTCCTTTCACATCCATTTTTTCAGCACTAAATGCATCATTGTGAAATGATATTATGTTTCGTTCGTCAGCGTTCGGAGCGCGGATCGTGCGGAAAATTTTCCATAGATGACGTCATACGCCATACCAGATAAATTTAATTTAGTTTAGGAGCGTAAATTTTACGGTAGATATTCTGGATTAGGCAGAAATAAATTAAATGTAATTTCTGGCCAATTTTTGTATATATTTCGATGAATTGTTTGTAAAACATGCATTTTTAATGTAACAAAAAATTTGCGTATGTCGTATGATGTCATCTACAGAAAATTTCCGCAGGATCCGCGCTCAGAAAGCAGCCAATGTGTCAGAAATGACATGCCTCACATGCCTGTATTTCTATCTTTTTTTTTTTTTTTCCTGTGGAATGGAACAGAGTCAGCAGCTAGACTGAAGTTCGAGAGGGCATAGAGATGGAAGATGAATTTGTGCATACTGTGTGAGCCCACTGGCAATAACTGTTTTGGTGAAACTGTGCATGTCACTAGAGGCCTGGATAAGATAATTGAGGCTAGTACTTCTAAAGGAGACAATATTAAAGAATTATTGAAAAACAAGAGTTCCATTATTGTCCATGGAAAATGTAAGAAAGACTACACACGTCGGTTGAAACCTGTACCTGTAGAAGTTCACACAACACATGAAATCAGGCAACAGATTGATTTCAAAACCGTGTATATTTTGTGCAAAGGCATTTTCTGTTGATGTGACAAAATTTAGGGAAAAAAAAAAAAAAACTCATGAGTACAGTGTTGTTGAATTTGGTAACAACACTCGCACAAATGCGGAACGAAATGATAGTTGGAGGAGAGAAGTTCTTCGAGTGTCCAGTGTCACTGATCTTGTCGAAGCTGAGGGACAGTACCATCGTACATGCTACAAATGCTTCTTAAGGCCTGATTGTGCAAAGCCAGGAACAGCTACACAACAGGGACGAAAAACAGATGATGAAAAACCAATGGCATTTAAAAAAAAAATTGTGTGAGTATTTGGAAGAAAACGATTACTGTCAATATTCCATCGATGAATTAATGTCATTTATGAGTAGATATGAAAACATCAGTACTATTTACAGTAAGGAATACTTGAAGAAGAAACTTAAGAACTATTATGGTAATAAAAAAACAGTAGCTGATAATACAGGTAGGAGTGGAGTGGTGCATTTCACTGAATATATGAGAGATATTTTTACAAGTAATTGGTATGCTGTACGAAAATGTGATCCTGCTGATGATATTAGAATACTGCTGCTCTGGTAATTCGAAATAAGATCCGTTCACATGCTTATGATTGCCATGTATTCCCCTCAACAGACCAAGTAGTCTCTGGATATTATAAGCTTGTTCCAGATTCTCTTCGCACGTTGATTAATGGAATCTTGAAACCGAAAGAAAATGAAGGCCACTTACAAAGAAAGTCAGTCAGTATACAGCACGCTGTCACTGCTGCGGTTCGCCTACGATCATTTGTTTCCCCTAAACCAACTGGTCTGGGTGTTCATCTACACAGGAAGTATAGTTCGAGAGTACTTACTGACATGGTTTTTAACCTACGTTGTTGTGCCCCATATAGAGAAGTATTGCTGTATGAAGCATCATCGGCAATGAAATATCAACTGCTGTAGATCCGCAGGCATATACAGTATATATCCAATTTGTATATGACAATGCTGACTATAATGTTGAAACTTTGGATGGCCATAACACATTCCACTCAATGGGAAGAATTAAGTGCGTGACACCAGCAGATCACGTTCATACAGACACACCCATCCCTTGGACTGAAAGAGTTATCACTGAAGCTTTCGCATCTTATGGACTTACCAAATTAACTGTGTACCATCTGCCTATGACACAGCTCTATTCACTTTTGGCCGCTGAAAACACGGAAACACTTGTGCAAAAACCTGAAAGTGCAGATATAGCTCATCGACTTGACACTTTGTGGATATGTAGTGCTTGGCTTCAAGGTCTCCCATGCCAGAACTGGAGTGGAGTTATGAGCAAGATATACAATAAAAGCTCATTTTACAAGACATCAGCTATCCTACTTGTACCATTAATTAATGTTGATCCTACCAATCCTTCTACACATTACACTTGCCTTCTGAATGCTGCAGAAGAAGGCAAAAAGCTTGGTCAGTGTATGATCATAGTAACCTTTGACCAACCACTTTATGCTAAAGCTTGTGAAATGGTTTTTGCTGGTGGTGGTAGTAGCCTTCTTTCAGGTGTCACTTTTCGACTTGAAGGATTTCATCTTCTTAAGCCATTTTTAGGAGGTATAGAGACCATAACGGCTGGAAGTGGCATTCAAGAACCGTGGGAGACAGTTTATGCGAAGAACAGTGCTGTTCATATGATAACTGGACATGCTTATACCAGAAGTCTCCGAGTTCATTTCCTTACTCAACCTGCATTAGCAGTACTGTTGTTGGAGTCATCATCTGTTAACGAGACACTTACGAAAGATATGGAGACCTGCTACGACCCTGCTTCACGACACTGAAACTCTTGAGGTTACAGTAAACTCTAATGCTATGGAGATCATGAATCAATTTGAATGAAACTTAAGGATCATGTGGACGAACCGAATAGCTGTGGGTACAGTATTTCAGGTATACTACTATTGAGAAGGTCTTCATAGCAGCAGAACGTTGTGGTGACTGGGATCTTCATCTGTACAGTGTAAAACTCATGTTACCTTACTTGCATGCAGCCGGACACCCGAATATTGCAAAGTCTTGTCAAATGTATCTACAGCAAAAGCATTAACTGGAAACAATCAAGAGACCAGAAGAGTTTTGATATTTCACAATAAGAAAGCAACCTGTACACGCCAAATCTGATCTAGCTACACTTCCCCCAACATCAGCAGCGCCTTCTTATCGTTCATTCCATCAAGTGCAACAGTGGCGAGGGATTACTCTGGACCCCATTGACTGGGGTTGGAAGTTAGGATATGACCGATTGAGACCGGTTACCTCTCTTAAAGAGCCTGTACCACCTTCCCTACTTCATCTCATAACATCCAATTGTAGAGCAGGTTATGAACTGAACTGCGAGTTCCGATGAAGTGGACTCCCTTGTACACATACGTGTGGGTATTGTGCTAGTTATGGGTGCAATAATCAAAGGTCATTTGATGAAGATAAAGAAGATATAGATGGATATGTAAAGGACGATAGTGAAGTTAAAAATGAAGATTCTCAACCGTTACAGAAAAAGAAACGGAAATGATTCAAGAAAAATGACCAATAATGATTCACACTTCTCTTGTAGTGTAATAAACACGTAATTGCTTGTGTGTACAAAAGATGTTCTATCAAGCTGAAGTAGTTTTTTTTCTATTGTTTCTATATATTTGTCTAGTAAAGCAAAAAACATCCATTCATCCATCCATCATCCATCACTACGTTGCCCCATGAGGAGCGTAGGAGCCCGGGGCTGGGGAAGTTGGCCCTGACATTTAAGATGAGAGTGAACGGCATCACTAGATTATTATTTCATTCGCTATTTTTTCACATGTTACGGTTTAGCTGTATTTCATGCATCTCATGGTTACACGGTCAGTTAACTACATTCTTTTTATGGAAACTGCAGTACTAAAGCTGGAATTTATTTGCAACTGATGATTATGTCGCAAACCTGTGATACATAGAAATCTTTGCTAACAAAATGTACATATAGTTGCAGACTAGCAGAAATGCTTACAATATCTATCGAAATACACAGATAGATTACAACAAAGATAACTCGGCACTGGTTTGTCCTAGAAAAGTCAATTTGATGTCATTTGAAAAACAATGAAATTCTACAGATAATTTACTTAGGTCAAATTTAGAGATATCAATTAGTTTTCTCACAGATGGAATGGGAATATTCCTATCAAGTGCAAGTAAAATATTTTTTGTATTTCTAATTGCCCATAATTTCACAATGATGCACTTACTACCGAAAAATTTGAAGTAAATACAATATAAAACTACCATAACATATAAAATGATCTTTATTTCAATCATCAATTTGATTTTCTTACCCTTTAGACTCAATAAATGTAAAAAGTTCAGAAATTCTAAATGACAATCATTTTCTGGCGATAACTCGAAAACCCGTCACGAGATTCTGTGGGACTTTTTGGCTGGATATAATATAGATCACCGCTTCATATTCCCAAAGTCTTAGCTTGTCAGTCTAAATTCATAGGTCTGACCTAATTGTACTGTACTATATGCCCTTGGTATTTGATAAGTTGTTTTCAAAATCAAATCTCTTCACCCCTGTCACAACTTCAACCTTTCCATTAAGGTTAGTCCATATAGAATGAACACTGCTTGAACTATAATATCGAACAACTGACCTTACCCTATGCTCTTGACCTTTGGCTGAGTGTTCTTAGTCAAAACACTTCATCTTTGCCTCACCCTCAACCTTTCCCCTAAATTTGGCTTACACAAGATCCAAACATTTTAAGATGACCTTGCCACGTGACGTTGACCTTTTACCTACTGTTCTTAAAAACAACACCTCAACTTCTGGGATGACTTTCAACGCTTCCATCTAGTTCGATCCAAACTGGAATAACAATTATTCGAGCAGACAAACAGTGATTATGAAATATAACATTACCGCGCTCACGCATTACCAACGCGGGTGCTGTGACACAAACTTCAGAAATATCAACATCTGCAGAAGTAACAACAGCTATAGACGTAGAAGAAAACAAGCAACAACAGAAGCAGAAACAAGAGAATTAACAACAACTACACGGGCAGACATCAAGCAACAACAAAAGGTGAAAAAACAGAAGCAGACGCAGAAATAACAAGCAAAACCACCAAATCACAATCGACACCAACAATCACAATCAATCTCAGAACAACAGCAAATACAAAATCAGCAACAGCAGCGGTATGACCACCAGCAGCAGATATAGAAACAATCGAAACTCTAACTGCAGCAGTAGCAGCACCAAGAACAACTGAAGTAAGAACAGGAACAACAGATCAATATCGACAATTAAAAAGGCAACAAGAAAAGCATAACCACGGGTGAGTAAAAACAAAAACGAAAATAAGATGACACCCCAAAATAAAATCAACACTCAGAGAAGAACAACAGAAAAAAACAGTCATACAAAAAAAGACCAACTACAATTCAAAAATAATGAAAAAATAAAAATAAAGAACAGAGCAATAACACCAGAACCATAATCTGTATCAGCAACAGCTACAAAAATCAGCAATACAATGAGCAGAAAAAACGACAGCAGAAACACCAAGAATGGGAACAAAATAACGCAAAGCAACAGCAACCGCAGTAGTAATAGCAACCGCTGAAGCAGAAACAAGAGCAAGAACAATTAACGCTAAACAACAGAACCAGGAACAAAAAACAGCAACTACAGAAACAGCAGCCAGGGAAACAGTAATAACAGCACATTCAATAAACATCGCCTCTCACATATACGCCCCCACAAAATGCTATGACGGTATTTGAAAAAGTTAACCTTGAACTTTTGACCTCTATTACATTTGCAGTATTTGGCTGAAAACTAAACCTGATTAGCTCGGTAATACTGGACAATTTTTGCCAATACCTATGTCACTCCGCTACATTTTTCCTTTACAGGGGAAGAGAGGCTAATCTCATTGGTAAGAAAAATATCACCATAAAGACTTAAACTACCTGTATGCCCCAAAAAGAGAGGTGCTGTGTATAATCAAAGCGTCCTTCCTGTTCCAAATTACGGATCGGAAGGCGTGAACGATAATGAGTGGATGTGTGTGGCTCACTTTTGCTGGCACTGTGTCGATAATACTCCAACGACTGTACTTTCCTTTCCCTGTTTTTAGATCCCTCCTACCCCAAGCAGACTAAGTGGGAAAGAGAATTAAGATGTGATGATGAGATGGGAAACGTGTAGATAAATAAAGCCACAGAAAAACAAAAAAGTGAGAGTCCTGAGAAAACAATGATGAGAGTAAGAGAGAAGATGAAAGCAGAGGTTATAATCTCTGTCGTTAATTATTAGCGGTAGACAAGGATATTTACTTCTTTTTCTGAAGGGGGGTACATAGCAAATGGAGATCAAATACAACAGAAAATCAAGCCACAGATGCAGGGCCGTATTAACACTGAGATGGCGATGGTATAGATAAATCCCTAATTTCTGAAGATGTTTGCTAAATCATGTGTATATCGTTGCTGACTATATTGTACTGACTACCAGATTCTGTCATGTTCAATGGAGGCTGATCACGGCTAAGAGTTATAGGTGTTCCATATTATGAGAGTCAGCGTTTAGAAGATGGTTTACATTCTCGGGCACTCAGTTTTAATGATATGGTGGTTTTGAGAGAGAAGAGAGAGAGAGAGAGAGAGAGAGAGAGATGAAGGTATTATATCCGGAAGTTTATTTGACTGATATGGTCTCAAGTGGACTGGGAAGAGTTGGGGGATTAATTTGTCCTGCACTGCAATAACACAAGCTGGTAATGGTAATTATATTGGATATATCTCTCTGAAATAGTCACGAAAGATAAACAAATATAATATTCAGAGCAATTGGTCACAGTCCAATTTTGAGCCTCCTACCTCTAACAAGTCTATATAAAACACATAATCATCAGGAACCGTCAATGAGCATATGGAAGGTCGAAATTGTTAATGTCTATCACCTAAGCGTAGGGGCTCGGGGCTAGTCTACTTAGTAAAGACACTGAAAGCAAGAGTGACCAGTCGTTCGTCTCTGATGGGCATTCTGTTAGCAATAAACCTCAAACAGCACCTCGTATATAAATACTTATGAACTACGTTTAACTGGCGTTCCTTAAAGTACTCCACTGCCAGGTGTCTATTTGGTTACATGATAACTATCCAACATAGTAAATGGTTTCCTGGGGATACAAGAAATAGTTTTGCTTATCACTCAGTGCAGTTACGTAAGGGAAGCATTGCTGGACACTCTAAGGGGATGATAGGTGTCCCCACCTACCACAAAGTTATTATTAATAGTGAAAAAACTTTTAACTGAAATAAGAATTTCACTTCGCGCGTTTCTCAATCTTCCTAGGAATGACTATTTGGGAAGTCGTACCTCAACTTATGACTTTCATCTTAAATCCTTTCAGCTAAAACTTCTCCAGATTAACTCTTATATGACTATATACCTCACTCAAAATTTTGATTAATCTCTGGGCAACTTTTGAGAGGAGGCACGTCAGAGGGAGGCGGCAGCTCTACGTGCAAGGCAGCAGTGCGCATCATGACGATTCCCTTAATACCAAGTATTTGTGTTAATATCTAATATATGGCTAGAAAAGGTCGGCTTCAACATAACACATTCATACATACGTATATACATACATAATTATGTGGGGTTAAGAAAAAAGAAGGGGGGGGTATGCTGAGGTGAAAAAGAAGTGTCCTCATAAACATTTCAAGTTCAGATACATACCGTATATAACCCCCTAGACTACATATATACATGCATAAACACAGGTAGGCATATGGAGATAGAAAAAGGGAAATCAGATATGTTGGGGTGAAAAAGAACTGCTTCCTGAAACTAATATATAATTCTCCCCGACAAGGAGAGTATCTTTTAATGTTTGTTAGTTTGTTTGTCTGTTAGCAAGATTACTCAACAACTACAAGAGAATCGGACCAAATTTGGTGAGTAGAAACCCCTTGTCCCAGGGAACAATTGATTCACTTTTGGGACCCATCCAGATTATTTTGTCTGTTAGCAGGATAACTCAAAAACTGAAAAAGAGATCTGAACCAAATTTGGTGGGAAGATAGCCCATGTCACAGGAAACAATCGATTAATTTTTGGGATCGATCTGGATCGTAAGATTCTTGTTCCGGAAAACATTTTTTGTGAATCCCTAGTCAGTCATGAAAAAACCTAATCCATTACGAACAGTGGTTTGGAAATTACGTTGCCCTTGTCGGAGAGATGCTCTCCAGTGAGTGCCCCTCTGGTTCACAAATATTTGATAGGTCACTTCATCTTTCAAACGTACTATCAGTTATATGTCTATATGTTCTCTCATTTCCAAGAAGTGACCAACAAAGCATATTAAAATAGAGCAACACTCAGAGGGCGCATACCTCCGCAAATGCCGGATCCGGATCTGCCTCCAAATTTAATCGATTCTTTCTTGGCTCATGAGTCACCCTTCCAAAAAAAAATTCATTGAAATTCACTGAGAACTTGTGGAGATATTGTGCGGTGGGATCCGGATCCGCCCCAAAATTTATTTATTTATTTATTTATTTATTTTTATTTTATTTATTTATTTATTTATTTTTTTTTTTTTGCCTATGGCCCACCCTTCCACAAAATTTCATTGAAATTCGTTGAGAACTTTTGGTGATATGGTATGAACACACAAACAAATCATTCCAGATCACAACCAAAATCTAATCGACTGTTCATTGGGCCATACCCTTCCCCCTCCAAAAAATTTCATGAAAATTTGTTAACTTTTTGAGTAATCCTGTTTATTTATTTTTTTTTTTTTTTTTATGTGTCCGACTCTGGGCATAGGCTTTACAGCCTGCAATCAAGGCCCAGCCGTCCTCCTACATACTACATGTCACCACTTCGGCGCTAACACCCACCGTCCATATTGAATACATACTAGGGCTGTCTCATACAGGACTGGTGTATTGGTATTAGCGGGGTTATTTTTACGACATGTCGGCGGGTCTTCTGGTAGATCAGTAAAGCCTGATTTAATGAAATTCAAATCCTTAAACTGTTCCCTGCCTCAGCGAGGATTTGAACCTGGGTCCCACGGGACTGCAAGCCAACTCTCTACCGATCGAGCTACCGCCTCCCCTATTAACAGACAGACAGGCAGACAGACAAACGAACGAATAAACAAACAAACGCGAGGTAAAACTTATACCACCTGGAGGAGGTAACTGGATAGTGCTCAGATTGCTATACCCCCACCAATGCCATTGCCATTAAAAAGGATCCAGATCCGAGGATGTAGGATCCAGAGCCAGATCACCCCCTGAATTTAATTATATCTTTCTTGGTCCGTGGTCTACCTTTCCACAAAATTTCATTAAAATTCAGTGAGAACTTTTGGAGATATTGTGCTGGATACTCCGGATCCGGATCCGGATCTTCCCCCAAATTTAGTAATTTCTTCATTGGGCCATGGCCCACCCCTCCACAAAATTTCATTAACATCCGTTCCTAACTTTTTGAGTAATGCTGGATCCGAATCCGTGGATATAGGATCCGGATCCGGATCCGCCCCCAAATTTAATCAATACTTTATTGGTCAATGGCACACCTTTTCACAAAATTTCATTGAAATTCATCGAGACCTTTTGAAGATATTTTGCGGGATACTCCGGATCCGGATCCGGCCCAAAATTTAATCATTTTGTTCATGGCCCATGGCCCACCCTTCCACAAAATTTAATCAAATTCCGTTCATAACTTTTTGAGTAATCCTGCTAACAGACAGACAGACAGACAGACGAACAAACAAACAAACAAACAAACAAACGCGGGGTAAAACATAATCTTGACTGATGTAAAAATGAATAAACTTGTTTGCATTTTCGTGTTATTTGCTCGGCACTGAACTGTTTCCTCATCTGTAATATATAACCTTGTGATGTGTAAAGAGGTGGTGCTTGTGATGTACGAGATATGAAATGTCGTTTGAAAGTACAGGCCTTGTTTTTTTCCTTTCTTCATTTTCTTTCTTTCTTCCCCCCCCCCTCTCTCTCTCTCTCTCTCTCTCTCTCTCTCTTTCCTCTCTCTCCCTTATTAAATTTAAAAAACCTTTACATTTTTTTTTTCTGAAACCTATTTTTTTTTTTTTACCCAGTTTACACAGAGCCTCAAACTGTGTCTTGCTGAGAGGAAAATGGAGATTAAAAAAAGATACTGAAGATACAATTATCAAAAGGTGTGCCCCTTTTTGTGACTCAAAAAACCTTAGATGAGACTGGTCAGTCCTGTAAGATGTATATTTTAGTGCTTCTGACATTATATTTGAGTCAGCCCAACCACTGGAAACTAAAATGCGTGAAAAAGAGATGTATAACTTTGTAGAGGAATCACATGTTTGAAAGTATGGAATATAGGTAATTATATACGGTCAGACTTAAGATACAAATACTCTCACCATTTACGGAAAATTACAGGTATTTTCCGAGGTTATTGGTGCTGAAATATATTCATATTGTTTATTTAAAGAAGTTTTTAATAAATCAAATATTATGAAGAGCACCAACATGAACACATACGACAATTACAGGTGGAGCAAGAACAACAACAGAAGCAGCAACAAAATAACATTATGCAAACAACAGTCACAACAACCACAGACCACATACAAAGGCGATTAGTAAGTTCATTTAATACACACCGCCTCCCTTCTCCCCCATACTAAGCAACAGCAGCATCAGTAAGAACAGAAGCAACAAAAACAATGATATCGATAAACCAGAACGGAAACCACAACTAATAACAAATGCAAAAAGAACAAAGAAATCAGTAAAGAAAATCAATAACAACTAAAGCAAAGGCAATAACAAGAGTGAGAGCAGCTACAAAAAGAACAAAAACAGCGGCAACAAAATTCACAAAAAAAAAGAAAAACAGACAAATAAAATGCAATACACACACACACACACACACACACACTGGAACTGTCTTCCTCTGTCTGTATTTCCTACTTCCTATGATCTCCAGTCTTTCAAACGCAGTGTGTCCAGGCATCTCGAATTGAACGGATCTTGAATTTGGCTCTCTTTTGTACTGTTTTTGCTTTTTCTTGGAAGAAACAGTATGCAGGCCCATGGCCTTTGGTTCCTTCTTCCATGCATAAAAAAAAAAAAAACACAAGTAACAGTACCGACAGAAACAGCAACTAAAACAAGAGAACAGCCGCAATAAAACAACAAAACCAACGGCAACAGAAACAGGCGCAACAGGAAGAGAAACAATAACATAAAGAGCATATATGACCGAGGCGTTAGTAATAAAGGAAGCCACAACAATGACAATATAAACAACAGCAACATTCATAGCATACAACAAAAGCAGTGCACATATCAACAAATTTGATACACTCTGCCTCTCATAAACACATGGCATGATAATCAGTAACACTGATTTAAACATCAACGATTAAAGACAGAGCAATAAGAAGGGGCAACAGTAACAGAAACAACAATATTAACAAAGAGTAAAAATAATGTAATCAACACTGACAGGAAAATATAAAAATAACTATAATTAGAACAATAACGAAAGCTGTCACAGTAATAACAACAAAAATTGCATAAAAGAAGAAAGAGCAATGAATAAAATAAACAACACTGACAGGAAAATATAACAATAACTATAACAAGAACAACAATAACGATAGCTGTCACAGTAATAATAACCCCAACAAAAATTGCATAATAGAAGAAACAGCAATAACAACATCAATAACAAACATCAATTTGACAAAAGGAGCGACATTAATAACAAAAATGACACCATTAACATCTATAGAAGTAGTGCACACAGAATTACCAAATACACCTCCCACGATACACGAAGGAAAAAGAAACAATAACACAAACAACAACATAACAACATTAACAGCAACAATAACACGAGAATAGTAACAAAAATACATAAAGGCAAATAACAGAAACACCAATCACAATGACAGATCTAGGAACAAAGAGGATCAATAAAATTAATATACACCCCGTCTACCACACACACACACACACATACACACACACATTATACATCCACACACAAACTACATGAGGGCATTCGGAAAAGTCGACCTAGAACTTTGACGTGTATTATTCGTAGTATCAAGCTCAAACCTAAACAAGATTATCCCTGTATGTCCAGAACACTGTTTGCCAATACTGGGGCAATTTTGAAGCATACTTCATTTTTTATTTATGCTGATAGACGTGAAAACAGTGTGTTCACAAAGAGAACATCATTAAGAGCGAAACTGCCTCCGTTTGTAAAAGCAGAGTTAAACTCGCTTGATTTGTATGTAGCGGGTCATATGAAAGACAACCGTAGTGTGTGTACGACAGCTAAATATATTAGAAGAATTACCGTATCTGACGCTACCCGATGAGTGGATGACATTGTGGTTCTTGGTGTTTTGTACTCACGCAAGGAAGGGTGTCTCTACAAATTGGAGGTGGCCATTACGTACAACTACCATGTTACAGAAAACAAGAAGTGGTTCCTCTTTATCCAGATTATATGCCTTACAGGTCATACAGTCAAAAGCCTTTTGCAACAAACTATTTGAAAGTTATAGGATTGTCGCATGGCTGCAAACTGACCCTAGATATGACATCAAAAGACAGCTCGTGAAGTTATGACATGACACATCATATAGCGCATAATGATTCCCTCTTATGGATCAGAAACCTGGAGCTTAACATAGATCTTCCAACATAAATCTACGAGCGCATAAGTAGGAAACACAGTAGTGACTCAAATACTGCGTAAGAGAAAGATGTGGGTGGAGAACAAGAGGGAGGGATGAGATCCGTAAATATATTTATCAAAATGGGATGGATCAGGTCGAAGTCAAAATGGAAAAGTTGGTTTATACCTGCGTCCTGCAGTGAAACACCATAGTGATGGATAGTGATGACTCATCGTTTTACTACGATGACAAACATTTTTTTTTCTTGCTCTAGCTATCTAGAAAGCGCAAAGAGAGCGCATACTTCCGCCAATGTCACTGCCATTAAAAATAATCTGGATCCGGATCCGGATCCGTGGATATACTCTCCAGATCCGAATTCGGATCAGCCCCAAAATTTAACGAATTCTTTCTTGGTCCGTGGCCCACCTTTCAACAAACCTTCATTGGAATTCACTGAGAACTTTTGGAGATATTGCGTGGGATACTCAGGTTCCGGGTCCGGATCCCCCCCGAAATTTAATCCTTTCTTCCTCGGCCCATGGCCCACCCTGCTACAAAATTTAATCAAAATCCGTTCATAATTTTTTTATAAATTTCTGATCCGTATCCGTGGATATAGGATCCGGATCCGAACCAAAATTTAATCAATTCATTCTTGGTCCATGGTGCATCTTTCCACAAATTTTTATTGAAATTCATTGAGAACTTTTGGAAATAATGTGCGGAATACTCCGGATTTGGATCCGGATCCAACTCAAAACTTAATCGTTTCTTTCTTTGACAATGGTCCAGCTTTCCACACAACTTCGCCAAAATCCGTTTATAACTGGTCGAGTAATCCTTGTAACAGACAAACAAACAGACAGGCAAACAAACCAACGTGGGGTAAAACATAATCTCGTTGGTGAAATAAAAATATACAGTATAGCATAAGAGAGGTCCTCGGAACTGAAAGGGTTGGATATAACCTTCATCTGCAGGTAGCAAGAACGAATTCAAGTCACCGTACAGATGGATCAAAATGGATATTCACAGACATATACAGTACTCTTTGTTGTTTATTGCTAGCCCCTCCCAGAGGTCGGCCAAGAAATACCTTTGTTACTAAGTAATCCAGTTACTGAGATACTGACTTTCTACATTAGAGAGGGACTGATTTTCATAGCCAATTCGGCACCACATGCCAGCCTATGTTGTAGTACAGTAGGGCTCGTTCTCCGTCGTAAGGTTAGGTTTAACTTTCTGGAATGTGTCGAGGAAGTTTGAAATCTGATGAATTATTTTCAAAAGATGGCAGGAGCCCCTAAATTTTAAGATGCAAAGTTTTCGAGACTTTAGGTTCTTCTAAAATTTCACATGCCTTAGCTCTCTCTCTCTCTCTCTCTCTCTCTCTCTCTCTCTCTCTCTCTCTCTCTCACACACACACACACACACACACACACACACACACACACACACACACGAGCCTGGGAGTTGCCAAGTGTCACTGGATCATGGGAGAGTGGGAGTTACCAAACTTTCCTGATTTTTTTTTCTTTTACTCTTGCATTCTGGAGATGCAAGACCATACAGAGGTTGGGGGAGTGGACTTCCTGACCACCACTTGGAGGTGGTGAAAATCAAGGTTGAAATGAAGTGGTGGAACAGGAGAAAGGAAGGACAGGAGGATGTAATACTTACAACGAGGGTGGAAAGGTAACAAGATGATGAAAAAAAGACAGAATATGAGAGGGAAGTGGAGCAACGATTAGGTAAATATGATCTGGAGCAGATGGGAGATGTGGAAGGTGTGTGGAAGATATTCACAGAAGAAATCTGTGCAGCATGTGAGGTGGTGTGTGGGGTGAAGCGAAGACGAAAGGGGGTACAAGAAGCAGCATGGTGGAATGAAGAGATGAGAGAGGCTGTGCCACAAAAGAAGAAATCATATAGTGAGTGGATGAGAAGCAGGGGCATGAAAGAAGTTGAGAAACAGAAGGAGAGCTGTATGCAGAGAAGAAGAGAGAGGTGAAAAGATTATTAAGAGGGAGTAAGAAGAGAGTGGATGAGAAATTTGCAAGGAATTTCAGTGTAAAGTGGAGGGACTGTACGAAAAAGTTCTGGAAAGAAGTAAAGAGAGTTAGACAGGGTGTTAAAGAAGTTAGTCGGGGAGTGAAAGATTAAAATGTTAGATTACTAGTGGAGAAGGAAGAAAAAGTGAGCAGGTGGAGAGATCACTTTAAGGAAGATTACTAGTGGAGAAGGGAGAAAAAGTGAGCAGGTGGAAAGATCACTTTAAGGAACTGTTGAACATAGAGAATGAAAGTAATGCGAATATAAGTGGCTGGGGAATGGCTGGGAGAAGGAGGGATGTGAGAAAAGAGGAATAAATCAACAGGAAGCAAGTTGTGGAAGCAAAGAAGAAAGTCAAAATGAGGAAAGCCCCAGGAATTGATGAAGTGTGTGGTGAAATGCTGAAGCATACAGTAGAATGGATGTGGAAGATGTGCAGATTGGCCTGTGAGGAAGGTAAAGTCCCGGAGGATTGGAAGTCAGGTATAATTATTCCCCTGCACGAAGGAAAAGGGGAAAAAGAAGCGTGAAATATTCATAGGGGCATTTGTCTTCTTAGTGTAATAGGCAAAATATATAGTAGGATATTTATTGACAGAGTTAGGGAAATAACAGAGGAATCAGTTGGAGAAGAACAAGGGAGGTTTTAGGAAGGCAGGAGGTTGTGTAGATCAGATATTCATTCATAGGTCTTTAGTGGAAAGTTTCTAGAAAAGGGAAAGAAGTTGTATGCGGCCTTCATGGATTTGGAGAAAGCATATGACAGGGTGGATAGACAATGATTGTGGAAAGTATTAAGAATATATGGACGAGATGGGAAGTTGTTGAATGCCTTGAAGAGTATGTACGAGGGTGCTAAGGCTGCAGTGCTGCAGTGCGTGTGGACAGAACTGAGTAAGTTTTTCTGTCTGAAGGTTGGATTGGAACAGGGATGTGTCATGTCTCCTTGGTTGTTCAATATGTATATGGATGGGGTTATAAAAGAGGTAAAAGTTAGGGCAGTGGATGTTGGAACGGCCCTAATTAGAGAGGGCAGTGTTTGGAAACTCCCTGTACTGTTGTTTGAAGATAATACTGTATTGTTAAGTGAAGACGAAGGGGAGCCGCAAGGCTTGGTGAATGAGTCTGGGAGAGTGTGTAAGAAACGGAATCTAAATGTGAATGTAGGGAAAAGTAAAGTTATGGCCTTCGAGAGAAATGAAGTCACTGAATGTACAGTGAGGTTGGATGATGAGGAAATGGAAAATGTGAGTGCATTTAAGTATTTGGTTAGTGTGATGAGTAAGGATGGAAGTTTAGAGGGTGAAGTGCTTGAAAGAGTACAACGAGGAAGAAAGGTTGCTGGTTCTTTGAAAGTAGTGATAAGAAACAGGGAAGTGAGCTTGGACGTGAATAGAGTTACTGTTTGACAGTATTGCAATACCAACTCCAACGTATGGAAGTGAAGCTTGGACCTTGCTGAAGGGACAGAAGTTAAGTGTGAGAGCAGTGGAAATGAGCTGAAAGGAGCATTTGGAGTCACATGTCGAGACAGACTGACAAATAAAGAAGTGAAGGAACTTTGTGGTGTGGATGTGGATGTGATAGGAAGCGTTAGGAAAAACACACTGAGGTTGTTTGGCCATGTGGAGAGGATGGAGAGCGAGAGACTGACGAGGAGAGTGTATATGATTGAGGTGGAGGGGGGGGAGAGGGAAGGGGAGGCCAAGGATGGGGTGGGGGG
Source organism: Birgus latro (assembly GCA_018397915.1). Taxonomy (NCBI): domain Eukaryota; kingdom Metazoa; phylum Arthropoda; class Malacostraca; order Decapoda; family Coenobitidae; genus Birgus; species Birgus latro. Next base: position 34,565 of record JAGKTI010001242.1, on the reverse strand, counting down.
ATGGAGTGGAGAGGTATATAACAGATGGGGGTGTAAGCTGGGAGCAGTGCAGTGAAATGGTGAGGGCAGGGTGACATGGAGGCGATTTGTTTGTGGCCACCCCTTACGGGATTAAGGCGTCTGGCAATATATAGATAGATAGACAGATAGCATTCTGAGGCTCTGACAGACGTAGTCGCCAACAAACTATTATTCTATGCTTCTTCCAGATAATTTTGATCAGCACAGGAGAGACTTTAGAATGTCAGATACGACTCTAATTACCCTTCCACTTCCAGTGCTTTCTCCTAAAATAAGTAAACTTGTCTCGCAACCGAAATAAAACAAGAAGGAACATTCAGAGTGCAATAACCACATCCCACTTCTGATCTAAGGGCCGAACATTTGAATTTCATTCTGTACCCTTGAACTTCTACCAAATATTTTTCTCAAACTGAATTTCTTCATATCATAAATGAACCTTAACCCTTCCACTAAGTTAGTTCCAAATCGGATTAAAACTGAAATGACCTTATCAGTGACCTTGACTCCTGACCTATTGTTCCGAAAAATGAATCTCCTTATCTATGGCTGATCTCTAGTCATGACAGAAAACTGTTCTAAATAAAAAAAAAAAAAAAAAAACTGAGTTACAAGTGAAACATTTGAATTTTTCTGATCTCTAGTCATGACAGAAAACTGTTCTAAATAAAATAAAAAAACTGAGTTACAAGTGAAACATTTGAATTTTTCCAGTGGCCATGACCTTTGATTATTGACACTGTTCTCAAAATTAAATCCCTTACCCAGAACGACTCCAAGTTTAATTTCAACTGGATGCAAGCTGTATAAACTGACCTTGCCTAGTCACCTACTGTTCTCAAAATCCATAAGTCAGCACCATGGCCGACCGTCAGCTCTTACACAGAGATTAGTTCATATAAGATCAAAGCTGTTTTAGTTGCATTCAGATCTGGACACACAAATATTTGAACTCGATCTGTGATAATAACTTTAACTGACTGTTCTTGAAATCGAATTCCATCGTCCTTAGCTTACTCTCAACCAGTCCTCCAAGCCTGGTCTAAATTAGGTCTAAACTGTTCCAGTTCACTTTGTCATGTGTCCTTCACCTTTGACCTTTCCCTGACTTTAAGATTTGATTGATTACTCAAAATTAAATCCCCTAATCCACTGAATATGGCTTAAAAATGTTTCAGTGTACCTTGTTATGTGACCCTGACCATTGACCTATTGTTTATAAATGCATTATCTCTTCCACCAAGTGCGATTCAGTTAATATCAATACAGTTTTATTTAATCACACACAGAACATGAGTCGAAATCTCACCCTTGTGACTGAGACCTTTAACTGATTGTTTTAAAAATCCAGTCCATTCTTATCTTACCTTCAACCCTTTCATCAAGATTCTCAAAATGACTTTGCCATGTGACCTTGACCTTTGACCTTTCCGTGTGACCTTGGCCTTTGAATGATTGTTCACGCAATCGAATACCTTCATCCTTTCCTTAATCTGTGGCCTTAAATTAAGGTTAATCTAATTGGGTAAAAAGTTGCAGCTGACCTTCCCATGTGACTGACGTAACTCCTCTTGTTATAAAAAATAAAATAAAACATTTGGTCAAACCCATGGCGGACCCTCAACTCTTCCACCAAGTTTTATCCAAATGAGATGAAAACACTTTCAGTTATTTTATTCACACACAGACACACATGGGTTGAAATCTGACCCTACCCTGAGGTGTTGACCTTTGATTGATTGTTCGCAAAACCGAGTCCCTTCGTTTTGCCTTATTCTGAATCCATCTACCAAGTTTGGTGTAAATCAAATTAAAATGGCTTAAGTTGACTTTTCTCGGTTAAATTGATATTTGATCTATGGTTCTTAAAAACAGCAGCTTATATCCTTGGCAGATGCTCAGTCCTTCCATCAAATTTAGAAACTGAAAAAAAAAAAAAAGCGGTGGCAAGGCACAGCAAATCAGTCCCCGACAGCCATTTTGGGGGAGGCGGTAGCTCGATCGGTAGAGAGTTGGCTTGCAGTCCCGTGGGACCCAGGTTCGAATCCTCGCTGGTGCAGGGAACAGTTTATGGATTTGAATTTCATTAAATCAGGCTTTACTGATCTACCAGAAGACCCGCCGACATGTAAAAATAACCCCGCTAATACCAATACACCAGTCCTGTATGAGACAGCCCTAGCATGTATTCAATGTGGACGGTGGGTGTTAAGCGCCGAAGTGGTGACATGTAGAGGTGTATGGTATGTAGGAGGACGACTGGGCCTTGATAGCAGGCTGTAAAGCCTATGCCCAGAGTCGGACACATAAAAAAAAAAAAATTAGTGCTGACGTATAAACACAACAGGATATCTAGTCAAATATGTCACATATCAACTCTGGAGTCAATCGGGTGAAAATTGACTATTTTATGCCCATTTGAAATTTTAGGCCTGACCCACCTGACATTGACTCCGCTCCCGCTAACCGGAGGGCGACCCCCGTGATGTAATGAGGCATGTTATAGGGTGCAGCTTTGAAAGACGCACCTTTATGTTTTGTTTTCATGTCGATATGACGAATTTGAAATGAGTTATGGCGAGAAAACTATTTTTTTTTTTTTACATTTGTTTTGGCCTACAGCCTAGGCCTTGGCCCAATTTGGCCCAAACTTTAATCAGGTGATCAGAACTTCATAGCCCATCATCCGTGTCACCGGTAGTTTTCGCGTAAAGTTGTTAACAGACAGACAGACAGACAGACAAACAGACAAACCGAGTGAAAACAATATCCGTTCTCGAGCCCCTCCGGGGCGGGAACGGGTAAAAATTGATAAGAGTAGTTTTGTTACCTCTCCCCCCTCCCCCCCACAGACACATAAACACACACATTAAGTAAAACAACATTCAGGTCTTGCTACCGCGAGAAGGGCGTAATAGCACATTCAGTAAAAATAATAAAAGAAGAAACAAGAACAACCAGTGAACCAGTAGTACAAAGAGAATGAACCCAGTGAACTCATACAATACACACCGCCACCCACATGTACAGCTGGTGGGGCAACGATAAAGAATAATCACAACAATCATATATCTAGTAATATGAGATCAAGAAACTCATTACATTTCTCTCTCTCTCTCTCTCTCTCTCTCTCTCTCTCTCTCTCTCTCTCTCTCTCTCTCTCTTTCTCACACACACAGACACACACACACACACAAACGAAGAAAAATAACAAACTGGAACAACAACAGAAACAATAATTGCATAAAAATCAACAACGAACTAGTAGCAAAAACAAGAGATGGAAGAACAACAACAACCAAGCAATAAGCAAGCAAAAAAGAATAGAAACACGGACAGTACCAAAGGGGCCAGTAGCAGTAAAAACGCTCATAAATAACAAAAGCAGAAACAGTAAGAAAAGAGGAACAAGCAAGAGGAACAACAATATCAAAAGTTACAGCAACATCACAAGCAAGAGCATCACAAGAACTAGAAGCAAAAACAAAGCAACAACAGTAACAAGAAAAGCAACAGAAGCAACAACAACGGTAGGTGAGACAACAACAGTCACGCAACTTGACAGATGTTTTAAAATAAACAAACATCGTCTCCCACACACACTCAAAGTAGCAGCACTGACAACAACAGCAGGAGCATCTATAATAATAACAACAAACAACACTAACAGCAGCAGCAGCAACAACAACAATAATTTTAAGAACAGAAACAGTAATAATAACACAAGCAAAAATATAGAGACCAGTAACAAAAACAGGAGCAGCACCAGTAATGCAGATGCAGCACCAGTACGAATAGAAAGTCGCAACGCAACAATAAGAGCCAAAACAAAATAAAGAATAACAAGTATCAAAAACAACACTAACAACAGCCACAAATACAACCACAGCAGCGGTACAAAGAGGATCAGCAAATTCAATATACACAGCCCGTCCACCCTACACACAGAAAAGCAACAGCAACAGTAACAATGATAGTTCAAAAAAGTAACAATAACAAGACGAACAATAACAACAGAAAAAAGAACAATAACAATAGATAAAGTAACAATAAGAGAACCAGTAATACAGCAAGAAACAATAACCACAGACGCAGTACACAGAGGATCAACAAATTCAGTATAACTCCCCCACCCCCCCAAACACACATACTTGACAGTGTTCCGAAATATATACCTTAAGCTTTGACATGACTAATTGTGACCAAAACTAAACCTGAATATCACAGTGTTATAAAGAACCGTTTTGCCAATACCAGTGCAATGTCGGTGAATATTTTATTGCACAATTTGTGAAGGAAGAATAATTTGTTCTCAAAAAGAACACAGGGATTTAAACTCCAGATTTTCATATACGGGATTTATATGAACGACGCAGGGTACAAATATATATCATTGATGAACTACTTAAACGCGTATAGGAACTTACTAGATGAATGAATGAGCCTTCATGTGGTTCTTCATAGGGTTACACATTCCGTGGTCACGCGATTCACGATGTCTGCAAGCTGAAGGTGGCCATTATGAACACTGTTACAGCGAACAAGACGTGGTCGCCCTTTATCCAAATTGTACTCCTTACAGGACATTCAGTAAAGATGCTTTTGCAAAAAACAGCTTAATAGTCACAAACTCACAACACTTACATCGTCCTATTTTATATTTCCATAAATACTGAGAACGACACCATTCTCCTCTCATTTCTGAACGAAAATGCTACAAGAAAGCGACCCCAGAGGTCAGGGGCCTCGTTTTGTCTGCAAATGTGGGGGGGACACAATCGGCATCATATTGCTTTGTGCGCACCGCAGGGGGGTAGGAGGGTGTCCGGGGGTGCGTAGCCTCCGGCCACAGGAGGAGCATTATTGTAATGTGAAGGTAAATGTACGTACAATACAAGCACAACATTCTTTTGTAGAAGGGTCTAGAGAAAAGACTATCTTTTAATCACTGTTTGCCATTGTGTGGGAAAATTACATCAATATTAGGTAATTAAAAAAAAAAAATACCACAGTACAGGTTTCTAGGGTGTACTTTGAAAGATAAAGGCGACGAACTGGTAGCCTAGGCCTACAACCACCAGAGGACAATACAATACAGCATTATTCAAAGGAAAACTACTAAAAACGAGCATACACTCACTCATGATAGTGTTACCACATAATAGCATTTGTACATTATTTAATAATTCAAGTAATTGACATCGCATGATTGCATATTCAGAATTTCCCAAATACATGGGATCTAGCATCAACCCCTCTAATGAACTTTATTGCTATCTCCTCACGTGACAATTCCCTGAGGATGTCTCTATGAACGTGACAGACAGCAACATGGTTGAGACGTTGTTGACTCATGGTGGACCTTAGCCAGGTCTTGAGACGATGTAGAGCGCTGGAGGAACGTTCAGCCTCACATGAGCTTGCCGGAGATAATAGTAGTAATTTCACAAGACGTTCTGTTTTGTACTACTGCTGTGATGGTAACCAATAGAAATTCTGTTTTCCACTACTTATTTTTTTAGTTTGATTCTCATTTGTTCAGGCATCAGGGGTGGTGCATACGTCAAGACTGACTTAAGTAAATACATCTGGTGGGATAAACATCTCTTAATCCTTGAGAGGTGACTACTCGACCTGCCCCTCTCAGCAGGGAATGATTTTCATTTCACCTGAACTGTACTGTACTGTATAGAAAGGATTTTCCATTAAGGAAGAAAAAATAAATAAAAGGAAAAGGCGTAAAGCTATTCATCCTGAAAATTTCCACCTAGAAAAGTGGGGGGGGGGGCAAAAGATACTCTGTCCCCCAGGCTCCAAAAAGTGGGGGGGGCACGTCCCCCTGTCCCCCACCCAAACGAGGCCCCTGCCAGAAGTTATAACATAACGCCGCGTTACACCCTGTATAGCGAGTCCTTCCTTTTCTGTCATACGGATCAGGGACCTGGAGCTCAACAAAGACCATACAAAGATAAACCTCGGAGTGTTCAAATAGATACCAAGGCTAAATATGAGTTTGAGAAAAACATACCAAATAGAGGAATGAAAGTCATATGTCTGCCAGGATAGGATGGAACAGGTCAGAGTGAGACAAACACATTCATCGATCACGTGACCTGCGTCTGTGTCGTTCCATTAGACCGTCAAAATGGAGTAAAGAAGTAGACGTGGAAGGCAAACGAATGAATGGGATGGGTTGGAAGGATGATGAGCGGTGGGAGTAGAGTAGGATAGTATACGCTGTAAAAGTGGGTATTACAGGATTAAATACTGTACCTGAATGTTGATATGATTTATTTCAAAATATAATCCAGGAATGTTAGTGTCGGGGAGGAGGGATAGTGAAATAAATTTAGGAGACAAGTTGGAACTCTAGCAGGAGATGAGGATTAGCAATGAAATATAACCTTTGAAAATGGGTTCTGCAGAATGAACAGCTTCAGCGCAGTGGTGCTTTATTTCAAAGTATCATTTAACAACAACATAACCTCTCGTTGTTCTCATATACCTAGTGTCCTGCTTTTCTGGCAAAATATGGGAGTTGCCTATGTCCTGCAGTATATCATTAACACCACTATGATGACGTCTGTATTTTATTCAAGCTCCTTGTAGATAACTTTATTCAACCTTGATACTTTTTGAACTGAAGAGTTTAAATGATGATCGTCAGTATGTGAGCGGGTCATTACTAAACACACACACACACACACACACACACACACACACACACACACACACACGAGTGCAACTGCATTGAACAAAACATAGCACCTGCTCTCACTTTGCGAGTCCAGGTGCATCAACAATAACAACCACTATAACAACAACGACAGAATCAACACGAACCACAGATGCAGTAAAAAGATTGACCAAATAAACATACACCACCTCCCCCAACACACACTAACACATAGCTTACCCAACAGAAACAATGAGAGAAAAGCATTAGGGAGCCGAATGCTAATCGCTCTCCAGAATATGCTCTTGGCCAAGTAACAAGCATGGTCTCTTTTGGGGGGGCCGGGGATGGCCCCCTGCTGGGGAAGCCAGGGGGCAACCGCGGGCGATGCCCCTCCGGAAGGGATGGGGGAGCGGGGTCCCTCTGGGAGGGGGTCGTGGGATGGGACCCACCCAAGGGGGGGGGAGCCTGGAAGCGGCGTCCTCCACGACCCCCCAAGGGAATGCAGCCCCTTGCTCCGCTGGAGGGGCCGGAGGGCCAGAAGATTTTGGCCATATCTTCATACCCCGAAGGATTCATGTTGACAACCCAAGCCATTCATAACATTTCATGGTGTTAAGGGCGGGCGATAAAAGCTAGATGACCTTTGGCTGCCATTTTGCTGACCCTGATCTTGATCCCGAGTGCCCATTTTCGAAATGGTCCAAAATTTTGGCCATCTCTTGTTACCCTGAAGCTTTCATGTTGATAGCCCAAGCCGTTCATAAGATATGATGGTGCTAAAGGCGAGCGATAAAAACTAGTTGGCCTTTGGCAGCCATTTTTGTGACCTTGACCTTGACCCCGAGTGCCCATTTTTTATCTCATCCAAGATTTGGCTATATCTTGATACCCTGAAGGTTTCATGTTGATAGATCAAGCCGTTCATGAGATACAATGGTAACACACACACACACACACACACACACACACACACCGACAGAGACACAGACACGGGCAAAAACATTATGGCTCCGCCTTGGTAAAGGCGGACGATAACAAAAATAAAAGTAATATAAAAGATCTAGTAACATTTTTTTTTTATGTGTCCGATTCTGGGCATAGGCTTTACAGCCTGCTATCAAGGCCCAGTCGTCCTCCTACATACCATACACCTCTACATGTCACCACTTCGGCGCTTAACACCCACCGTCCATATTGAATACATGCTAGGGCTGTCTCATACAGGACTGGTGTATTGGTATTAGCGGGGTCATTTTTACGACATGTCGGCGGGTCTACTGGTAGATAAGTAAAGCCTGATTTAATGAAATTCAAATCCTTAAACTGTACCCTGCACAAGCGAGGATTCGAACCTGGGTCCCACGGGACCGCAAGCCAACTCTCTACCGATCGAGATACCGCCTCCCCTAAATGATATGTGTTGCCATGCTTGGATCTCGAAGACAAAGTTTGTGTAATCCTTGCCGTCTATAGCCGATTCTTTTGTTTTATGCGGTGATAACGGTTTTTGCAGCAACTCTGTTAGATAATGTGACTCTAACTGGGAGATACTGCACTGCAAGATTTTTCATATAAAGGATCAACTCGCACTTTTTACCATATTCCGCTAATTACCTGCCTCCCTGTGTACTTACTTTCCTGTACCTCTCTGCCTACTTCCCTACATACCTCCATGGTTATTTCCCTATCTATAACTCTGTCAATCTCCCTGCCTACTATCCAGCACACCCGTTTCCCTACTTGCCTCTCTGCCTCCTTACATCTCTACCTACCACCCTGCCTACCTCCTTATCGGCCTACATGTCTACATTTACCTCCTTGTCGACCTCCCTGCCTGTCTGCCTATCTTCCTATAGGCCTACATGTCTACTTGCCTACTCGCTTGCCTACCTCCCTACATACCTTCCTGCGCACCTCCCTGGCTACGGCTATACATACCTGTCTGCCTTTCTCCCTAGATATCTCCCTATCAACCGACCTACCGTGGACCAGCTAGACTCCCTCCCTGTTTCCCTGTTTGTCTACCAGCTATACATCGCTTCCTACCTCCCTCCCAGCCTACTTACTTACCTCCATGCCCACCTCTCTCTACCCATCTACCTGTCTACCTATCTGCTTGCCAAACTACTTCCCTGCTTACCAAACTACGTACATCCTTGCCTATCTCGCTGCCTACTTCCACCATCTGAAGTGTAAGCGATAAGGCGTGTATTAATTTTCTTTTGCTTGTTCCTAGTGGGTTGTATTAAAATTGTAATGACGGGATAAATTACTGCATTTTGAACACTCTATGCAATGATACCAGTGTTATGCCTAGACTCATGTAAATAAAGATACCTGTGACCACTGTGACCTTAGGGTGACTCTGAGCCTTTTGACCACTCCGACCAAGGCACACGGTCAAGTAGAGGGCGTTCATTTGACACCTCAACCATCCAAATCGGTCCATAATTGCGGTCGCTAGAGAGCAAACAGACGGAGGGGCGGATGGATGGAAAACTCATTCGGGCTCAAGTGTTCTAAGGCCCTCGAATTCGTCTCTGGGGACACAGAGGATCTATCGATTCAATAAACACCGCCTTTGAAAGTTGCTGCAGGAACAGCAATTAAACAACAATAAGAGTAAGGTCAAGAGAAAACAATAACAACAGAAACAGTATGTACAAGAGAAAACAATAACAATAGAAACAGCAATGGAACTGGTACCAAAAACGTCACCAAAAACAACAGAAGCAGCAGCAGCAACAGAAACACCAATCACAGCAACAAGCTATCTGTCTACATCAATCATTTATTTCTTAATTCATATTTTTTCGCCATCAGGTGTGTCGGGACCCAGGGCTAGGTTCTCAGCTCCGACATTAAAGGCGAGGCTGAACCCTCTCCCTTACCTCACAGTGGCATTATGTGAATGTACCTCAACCAAGCTTAGGATATAAACCCTACTGGGCCCCATCCGGTTGCAGACAGTTAACAGACCAGATGACCGGGTGTCATTTGATTATATGGTTACCTGTCAACATAGCAAATATTTTCTGAGTTACAGGAAAGTATTTGGCTCGTCACTCAGCGTAGAGTCGCCTGAGAGTAGCTCTACAGTGAGTGACTGGATGGTGGGTGCCGCCACCTACCACTAACAGCAATCAACAATAACATAAAGAAAGAATCACAATCACGACAAACGTGTAACCACAAATCTGGTACAAAGAGGATCAACTGTTAATACACCCGGCCTCCTACACACGTTATATTGTACACCCACACATTCACTCCATGACGGCATTCGGAAAGTTTATCTTCAGGTTTGCGTGGATTATTTGAATTACCGAGATGAAAGACAAACATGATTATCTTCGTATTACCAGATATCCTTTTCCTCAAATTGGTGCAACTTCGATGGGTATTTCGTAGGTGTGCTGGTGGATGGAACATAATATGAAATCCATTCGAGATGCCGATGTTTCTTACTGTAGTTCTTGTTCTTTTCATGCGATTTTATGGAGCGTAGAGGTTAAATAACAGCCTTCATTAATCATTTCACCTAATATTAGCATGATTTCCTACGGTGAGTATACTGAAATCGTCTGATGCTAGCAGGAACAGAATACTCGAGTTATTCCGACCATGACAGGGTTACTGGTGACATTATTAGACTGTGTAAGTAAGCCGTGTTCATTAACAGACATGGCACTAAGGTTAGCTGCATCAGTGACTCGATTAACGACAACATTTCAGCTAGAAAAACAAGATGGTAGAAATAACAATATAAGATGCAGTAATTATATCACAACCAGAACAAGAGACACAGCCATAGGAATACGTAGTGCAGGAAGTATTAACCACAGTACACGGTCAGTAGCAACAGATCCACCAAGGAACAACAGCAACAATATTAAATAAAACAGTAGAAATAGAAACCAAAGGAGCATGATTAAGCGGGCTCATGGACAACATAGCAACAAGTGAGACAACGCTAAGACGACGCAAAAAAAAGCAGCAATGTGTAGCAATATTATATAAAAAAAGAAATTATAATTATAGGTGATCCAGTTTCAGTACCAATCACAGAGCATAAACAAAAACAAGATACAAAGGCAACATACAACTGACTACAAAAACGTCAGTTGAAGTAGCTCCCTCAATAACCGAGACAGTAAAAAAAAAAAAAAAATGGAGCCACATATACATACGACATCAATACCAAGTGAAACATCAACCACAGAAGCACAAACAACAGAAAGCACTGGAGCAAAAACAAGAGGAAACAGCAGGAACAGGTGAAACAGTAACATTAACAAGAGGCACAAGCAACAACTATACCAGCAAAACAAAATCAGCAAGAGACAACAACGGCAATAGGTGAACATCAACACACCAGCAAGAGGAACCAACATTAACAATATAAATAACAGATATTGGAAGGGATACGTCCTGTGTATGTAGCTTCCAGAAAAAAAAAAAAACTTATCCTTCCGAAACCCGACCTTGACCTTCCACCTACCCCATTTCAGTAAGCTGACTTTTATCGCATATAATTTAATGGACCCTGGCAAAGCGAGGTACACCCCATGTCACATTATTCTTCTTTTTTACTTTTTTTTGTGTGTGTGTCACACTGTTGACAGAATTATGTTCCATTGTATTAGGCGTTACTCAGTATTCTAAGAGCAACGTGTGGGCCCTCAGCTGAAGGCCCTTTAATGTCTCGCTAGGGACCCTGTATTTTTGCTTTTATCAAGCACTACTCTATTCTGTAGCAACAGTAGCGGAAACATTAATAACAGTAGAAGCAGCAACAACAACAGAAAAAACAGCAACCCAAACAGCAACAGCAGTAGTAGTAACATTAACGGAAACGACAAGAACAGAATACTAAACAACATAAAAGCATGACAGTATTGTGATACCAACTCTAACGTATGGAGGTGAAGCTTGAACCTTGTTGGAGGGACACAAGTCAAGAGTGAGAGCAGCAGAAATGATTATTTGAGAGGAGCCTGTGGAGTCACTTGGAGAGACAGACTGACAAATGAGGAAATGAAGGAGCATTGTGGTGTGGATGTGATAGGAAGCGTTAGGAGAAACACACTAAGGTGGTTTGGCCATGTGGAAAGGATAGAGAGCGAGAGACTGACAAGGAGAGTGTATGTGAGTGAGGTGGAGGGGGAGAGAGGGAAGGGGAGGTCAAGGTTGAGATGGAGGGATGGAGTAGAGAGGTATATGAGAAAGGAGGATGTGAGCTGGGAGCAGGGCAATGAAATGGCAGGGGACAGGGCGACATGGCGGCGATTTGTTTGTGGCCATCCCCTACGGGATTAAGGCGTCTGGCAATAGATAGTTAGACAGACAGATAAAAACACTAACCATACAAAGAAAAACAGCAACAAACTGAACAGTAGCAGATAAAAGGAGCGCTCAGACAGTACCACATCTATGTCCTGCAGCTGGTCTAAGGTCCGAGCACCTGCTTTTGCTCACTGACTCTGACCTTCAACAGAGTTTTCTCAAAATCAAGTTACCACATGACTGCCTGATCTTCAACACTTCTAAATTTGGTGCACTCTGGGTTAATGCTGAGATGACCAAATAATTCTCAAAAACCAGACCTCAACTCCCTGGCTGATCCTCAATCCTTCATCATTTTTGGTTCATATCAGATCAAAACTATGGTAGCTATTTCCCACACAGACACACGGATCGAAGCTTGATTTTGCCTTATGACGACCTTTGACTGACTGTCCTCAAAATAGAATCTCTTCGTTCTTTCCTTACCCTCAGTCCTTCCATCAAGTTTGGCCTAAATCGAACAAAAACTGTGTAAGTTGGCCTTGTAAGTTTAAACTAATGCCTAGCACTTGGCCTTTGATCTATTGTTTAAAAAGATAAGTGTTCACCCCAATACTGACACTCAACCATCCCACCAAGTTCGCCTGAAGTACGATTAAAACGATTAGAGCTATTCTGGTCACACACACACACACACACACACACACACACACACACACACACACAATCCGACCAAAACACAGCTCCGTTTTCTCTTTCGCGAGTGCTGGTCTAATATCAGTAAGAGCACGATAATAACAAAACTAGCTTCAATAGAAGAAACAACGATAACAACAAAAGAAACAGAAATAACAGTAACAGTGAGGACAAAAGCTGCAACAGTATATCGTCTGAATAAAAATGACCCAGTAACAATAGAAACAATATCATCAAAAGCAAAAAAACAAAACACGTAAGAACTGAAATAACAGATGGAGCATTAACCACATAATCAACAGCATACGAATACAAGAACACATCAGCAAGGGAGTACACCACAATCACGAAACCCACCAAAACAAAGCTAGAAAAAAAATATATATACAAAAATCAGCAATAAAAAAAACGAGAATAATTACAACAAAAACCAAAAATTCAGAAAAAAAAACAAGAAATACAAAGCCCAAAGGAACAGCTCAACCCAAACATTACAACAAGTATAAATCATAAACAACACAGCCGCAACAGCAACACAACCACACCCAAAACACAGCAACAGCAATCACAACAAGAACCATCAAATCCAGGAAAAAAAACAACACAAACCAAAAGAAAAGTAAAATTGGTCGTAAAACAAGCGGAAAATGTTATAGGCAGGAGCGGGCGATGTTTATATAGAGGGGGTCGTTATCAGAAATGCTCCTGGTGAAATTATTAGGAACTGGGACAGGCTTACGACGGTTCAGAGTTTATGGTATTACGAAGGTCTGGTTCTGTGTGTGTGTGTGTATGTGTGCGTGTGTGTGTGTGTGTGTGTGTGTGTGTGTGTGTATTCGTGCGTTTGTTTGTGTGTATGGGGGGGGATCGTTCTAAGCTGCATCTTTTCCCTGCCTCCTTTTCTCCCTTTTTTTCCTTCCTGTCCTTCTTCCATTTCTTTTTCCCTTTCTTTTCCTTTCGTTACTTCAATCCTTTATGTTTATTTTAATTGTCTTTTCATTCTCTCCAGGTTCTTTTATATTTTTGTACCTACTTTGTTTAAAGTCATTCCTTCCTTCCCTTTCTTCCTTTCCATTTTATTATTTTACTTCATCCACCTCCAATTCTTCCTTCTTCTTCACTTCATTCTCTCTTCCCTATCTCCTTTCCTTTTCTGATTTCGTTGTTATTGTTGAAAAGATTGAATCTTAAATTCTTTCCTCTCCACCTTTCATTGGCTAGTTCCTTCCGTCCTTCCTCCTTCCCCTCCTTTGATTCCCTTACTCTTCAGTTTCTCGTTACCCTTCCTGGTCTTCTCAATGTTTCAATGATTTCAACTATAAATCTTGTTTCTTTTCTTCCTGCTCCATTTCCATCCTTCCTGTCAGCCCCTCTTCTGTTTTCTCTTATTTGTCATTCTCGGTTTTCCTATCCTTTTTCACCTCCATTCCTCCCTTCCTTACATGTCTTCAGTCCTATTTTCTTTCTTATCCAGGCTCCCTTTTCTGCTCTTGTCACCGTTTTGATGGCTTTAATTTTACAACTGTTACCCCATTTTCTTTCTGCCTTCCATTTTCATCTTTCCCCCTTTTTTCTCCCAAGCCTCCTTCTTCCCTGGTTGCTTTACTTCTCTCACTCTTTTCCTATTAACTCTTGATGCTCTAACCATATACTTTATTGTCCAAGCTGTAGATCTCCTATGTCCTCTTCCTTTCCTTACATAATTCATTTTCCCTTCCTTCTTTCAGTCACATCCCTTTTTTTTCCTGTTTCGTTCGCCTCTTTTTCTTCCTTACTTTCTGCTCCCTTCCCTTTCCTGACATTCTCTCCTGCTATTTTGTTTTGAGGTTTGAACTAAGTATTTTCTTTCTGTACATCCTTTCCTTCTTCCCTTCCTTTCCCGCAGCTCCTTCACCACCTTTTATTTTTCTCTCCACACATTCACTGCCTTCCTTTTCTCCTTCCTTCCCCGCCTGCCATCTCTTTTCCCTTTCTCATTTCCTTTTCTCCTCTAGTCGTTGTGTTGAAGGACTGAGTTATATATCTTCTTACTGATATTACTTTTTATTTCATTCTCCCTTTTATCTCTCTTCCTTTCTGGTCTCCTTCCTTCCCTCCTTCCTTCCCGTTTTCCTTATCTCGTTTCATTCTCGTTCTGATCACTGTCCAGATGGCTTGAGCTATGTATAATTTTTTCATTCATTTCCTTTCTCCCGTGCTTTATTTCCCTTCGCTCCTGTGTTCCTTTATACCTTCATCTTTCGTCCTCCCCTCTTCCCTTCCCTGTTTCGCTCCTGTCTTTGTTCCGAGATATGAGCTTGATAACCTCTTTCGCTTCCCTTTCTTTCCCCCATCCTTCACCTCCCCTCTCTCCAGCCTTTCTTCCTTCCTTCCATCATTTCCCTCTCTCGTTTCCTTTCTGCTTTGGTCGTTGTCCTGCAGGCTTGAATGCCGAGTGAATGTGGGAGTCCATTTTCGTTGGACACTCTAATGACAGTTCTCCTACTTTTGTTTTCTTTTCCCTGTTTTTTCATACTACCAACCCCCTCAGTGGAAGCGAGAAACGACGACCATGACGAAATAGACGACGACGAAAACAATGACGATGACGATGACAATGACGCTGACGACGATGATTATACAAACACCCATTATGATGAAGACAAAGATGATGATAATGTCGTTTAAGATACGAATGATGATGATGATGATGATGATGATGGCGAAAACGAAACGATTAAAATGACGAGAACACTGATGATGAATTTTTTTTACTTCTCATTTCCATGCTCCCTTCTCTCACTTCCTTTAGCCTTTTTCACTTTCAT
>JAGKTI010001242.1:0-12490 GCA_018397915.1 Birgus latro | reverse complement strand
AGAGAGAGAGAGAGAGAGAGAGAGAGAGAGAGAGAGAGAGAGAGAGAGAGAGAATACTGGAAGACCGGAAAAAACAAATGAAACGAGGATAGCGAGGGTAACAAGAAAAAGTTGTCCTATTCAGCTGGTGACAAGGGAAATCAGAGAAATAATTAGAGGAAGAAAAAAAAGCATTGTATGAAGAGGGAAAAATACAGCACAGTATGAAGGACAGAGTGCAAGAGAAAAGAGGAGGAAAGGAATGTGGGGAACAGAAACAGAACAATAGACACAGACAGACATAGACACAGACAGTTAGAGAGATGGACAAACTGATATACGGAAGTCGTGTCGGCAGACAAAAAACAGACAGAAAGGTAGAATATCTATACACATCTATCCATCTATCTATCTATCAATCAATCTATCGACAAGAATGGACAGACATATAGAATGATATGTAGATATACAGTTATAAGTAGTAAAAATAAGATAATTTATTGCCACCAAAACTACTGCAGGAGTTCGGAGTGCATAAGCTGAAATCAAGAAGAGTTAAGTTTTCCAATAGGAAAATGAAATATCTAGTCTTGAAACTATCATGATGACACCGTAGGAAGTAGAATGATTAGATGATTATATAGATGGTGATGATGATGATGATGATACTAATGATGATGGTGATGATAACTTCTGAATTTCCAGTTGGCAAACGTTACCAAATACAAAGAAAACACAAGAATGCAACGTCAACACTCAGTAATTGGTCTACGGGTGAAAATTTTGCCTTTGTCACCTCGAGCATTGACATAATTATGCTCAGTATCGAATTACTCCCTTGTTGCCCAACCCTCAATCCTTCCACCAGTGTTAGTTCAAATCAAGCCAGATCTGTTTGCGTTGATGTGGCCCAGTGACTTTTAGTTTTGAACTTTGCCACTGACCTTAACATTTTTGGTTATCAAACTCGAATATATTTTCCCTATTTTAACGTGAACTCTTCTACAAAGTTTGGTCTACATTGGATACATGTGTTTATTTTGACCCTACGATGTGACCTTGAACTTTAAACTACTCTTCTCAAAAATAAGTCAGCTTCTTGGGTGATCCTCAGCTTATCCACCAAGAATGAGTATGATCCAAAGCAGGTCAAACCTTTTAGTTTTTTTTTTTTTTTCACACACAGACACGTGGGTCGAATTTTGATCACGTCCTGTAAACTTGACCTTCTACTGACTGCCCTCATAATGGAATCCCTGCGTTCTTGTCTGATCCTTAACATTTCCACCTAATTTGGCTTAAATCAGATCCAAACTGAGTTGACCCTGTGACCTTGGCATTTGGTCATTCCCCGTGTCCTAGACCTTCTACCGATTTTTCTCTCGAAAGTGAGTGCTTTTATTCTTGCCTTAAGTTAAACCATTCCACAAAGTTTGGCATATATCAGACGAAAACTGATAAAGTTGATCTTGCCCCGAGACCTTAACCTCTAATCACTGCTCTCATAAATAAGAGATTTACTCCTTGCCTGACTTTCCACCTTTCCACCAAGTCTGGTTAAAACTGGGTTAACACAGTTTGTGTTATATTGCTGATACCCCCCCACACACACATGCACGCACTATTGACCTTGCCCTCTGACCTTGACTGCATACTGACTATTCTCTAAACTGAATCACTTTCTTGTCTTACCCTCAATCCTTACCCCCAAGTTTGGAAAAAAAAAAAAAAAAAAAAAAAGGTTAAAACTCCTTAAACTACCTTTGCCTGGTCAACATTTGATTAAGGCCTGTGATCTTGACCTTTCATCCATTGTTCTAAAAACAATAGGTTTACTCATTGTAACATCGACTGGGTAAAAACTGTTTGAGATATTTTGTAAACACAGACAGTTATTAGGCTAGAATCACAGACAGACACACTAAGAATGGGTGACAAACGAGCTGACCAAAACATCACCCGCGGTTGCTTTGGGAGCTACAAAGTTATTCCGTCTCTGAAACAGGTTCCAATATTTCGTATAATAAACTAACCAGTACAGACTCATTTTTACTTCCACATTACTCAGCATCCCAATACTTCTCTCCACCTCCCACCGTCCATCACACTAAGCAACCAATACCCAGGCGGCGAGATCACAGCAAACACCGCCTCAGTGCAAACCTAATAACCAGCCAACAATTAGCACCCACACCCTGCCTCACCCACACCCTGCCTCACTCACACCAGGACATAAACCAGCCCTCACACATCTTCCTCTCTAATCCTGGCACATGACCTCAGTGAAAGTTTGCCTCCCAGACACACCGTTAAAGGAAGATAGATGAGGAGTGCACATCCTTGAAGACACCAATATGGCACAGTTATATCACTCAGAATAGTAAGGGATAGATATTTTTATTAGGGAGAGAGAGAGAGAGAGAGAGAGAGAGAGAGAGAGAGAGAGAGAGAGATACCAGAAGTTACCGAAACAGAAGTCAGACAAAAAAGAGAACAAGCCAAGAAAAACGATGACAACAAGAGAACAAAGACAAGACAAGATGAGAGAGAAAAAGACTAAAAAAAATATCAGTAAAAAGAAGAAGGTATAGAAAATATGAATAAGTAAATACAAGGCCAACAAAAATGAGAAAAAGAACACATACTAAGAAGAACCTCACTCCAGCCCACTCACTCACCTACTGTCATCTGTAAGAATCGCCATTGTGAATATGAACAAGAAATGATAAGGACACAGCAGATAACATATGACACGAAAAAGATTTAAAAAAAGTGTGAAAATAGGAAATAAGCCAAGGAAAAGTGGAGAACACTTGATGCAGAAAGTCGACAGAGAAAGATAAGAGATACCTGACAAAGCGACCTAATGAAGAGAAGTTAAGAAAACGATGAGAAAAGACGAGGAAAAGAGAATAGAATGGAGAAACTGAACCAAAGGACGCCCACCCATCTGGCAGCCACCCACCCGCCCTCGTTCCTAGAGGCCATCATTAAAACAGGAAAGGCCGGGAAAAAGTAAGAACAAAGAACAAGAATATAAGATAACAGAAAACCAAATAAAGATGAGGGCTGAACAGGAAATGGTAAGAAGAGAAGACATACCACAGAATGCCGAAAGACATGAAACACATGAAACAAGACGCTAGGCAGAGAGAGAGAAACAAGAATGGAATTACTCTGGAACCTGCGGCGAGACTCGTGTTTCAGTTTCCAATGTCTCAGTATTAATCACTTGCACTAAAGTTGTCACAATATTGCGCCACATCACGTGTCAGCTGTTGGCAGATTTGGATTCTCCATGTCAAATTACCTTAAATGTTACCACTTGTGACTCCAAAGGCCTTCTTATAACAAATTCGCCAAAAGCACGAGAAGCGGAGGAAGAAGAAGAACGGTGGCCATTCATTGAGCTGCTGGTTATCGTCGCAGGTAACAAAGGAACAAGTAAAGATGAAACCAGAATAAGACAAAGGAGAGAATAAAGCGAAGAGCACAGAGAGCAGAACAAGAAAGCAAGATCAAGAATAAAGAAACAACACCATAGACCAAGAACTAAGTTGAGACAGAAAAAAAGGAAAAAAAAACATCGAATTTGAATTGGATGATCTACCAGAAAAAGGCATGAAAACAGGAAAACAAAATCAAATAATGAAATATTAGAAACGGCGAACCACTATTTAACTGAAGGAGAGAAAAAGCAAACAATCAACTAAATGAAGAAATGAACAGGCGATCTCCAAATAACTGAAGAAGAGAATAGTCAACCTCCAAACAACTGAAAAGGCGAATCTCCAAATATTTAAAAGGAAGAGAACAGATGGACATGAAAATAAATGAAAAAAAAACAGGCGAACTTCAAAATAATGGGAGACGACAATATGAGAACCAGCAAATAATTAAAGGTGAGAACAGGCAAACCACCAAATAACTGAATGAACTAAGAGAGAAACCACAAAATAACTGAAGAAGAGAACTGGCGAACCAGCGAGGACATCCACCCGCCCACCCAACCACCTTCCGCCGTCTCTAAAGATCGCCATTAAAAGAAGACCCCAACTTTGACAATGAGATTTTCCGCTTGTCTTGTGAGAATGTTTTTACCAAGTTAGACACAGGGAATTTTCGGGAATGGAAGGGGTGGGAAGGTGGGTGGGGAGAGGGGGGTTGATGGAGGGCAGTGGGGGTGAGGGCAATTGATGGGGGAAAATGGGGGTGAGGGGAGGGGGAAGTGTAAAGAGGAGAGGATTAGGAAGAAGGGGCAAGAGCTTAGGAAATAAAGGAGTAGGAAAGGGAAGGGAACGGGGAGAAAGGAGGAAGGTGAGAGGAAGGAACAGGGGAAGAGGAGGAGAAGGTGAGAGGAGGAGGTAGACAGTGATGAGGAGAGGAAGTGAGAAGGGTGGAGAAGGGGTGAGAAGGGAGGAGAGAGAGTGAGGCGGGGAAGGAAGGGTGTGAGCAAGGAGACAGGAAGTGGGGGGGAGAGGAAAGGAGAGAAGGCTAGGAGGAAACAAGGAGAGGAGAGGGCTGGAAGGAAACAAGGAGAGAAGAGGGACTGCGTGAGAGCCGGTGGGAAAAGAAAAGGGAGCTGGTGCGAGGTGAGCGATGGCGGAGAAGGAAATGGCAAGGGGAAGGGAGAGGGAGAGGGCAGGGGACATGGGGGTGCGGGGGGAAAAGGAGTGAAGGTAGGAGAACATGAGGAAACTGAGAAGGGAATGTAGGAGAGAGAAGGGGGATTGGTGTGAGAAGGGAAAGAGAAAAGGGAGTTAAGGTTATAGAGAAAATAGGAGAAATGGAGAGGAGGAGCGGTGGTTGGGAGGAGTATTATTGTGGGCTCAGAAGGGTCCCTTATACCTCTTCCTTGCTAGCTTATCTCTGCATGACACAGGGAATTATAAGTAATGGAGGGGACGGGGTTGCAAAATGGGATGAAGTTTGGAGATGTAGATGACGCGATGAGGAGATGGAGGAATGGGCGCGAGAAGAAAGATGAGAACAGGGAGGATGGGGAGCGGAGGGAATGGTAATGAGGGAAGCGAGGAGAAGGTATGAGGAGATGTGGGAGACGACGAAGGAGGAGGAGGAGAAGGGGTGAACAGAACATGAAGAAGTAGGTAAGAAGGGAGAGAGGAATGGGGGACAGGATAGACAGGGGAGACTGCAAGGAGGAAATAAACTTGTAGAAGTGGGAGAGACGATGGGGAGGGGGCCAAAGAAAGGGGAGAGGAGGGTGGGGGATAGGGATGGGATTTGGAGGGATATGAGAAATAGGTGAGGGATTAGTGGCGACAAAGGCTGGGGGAGAATGGAAGGAGGGGAAGAGGGGGAAGGGAGGGAAGAGGGGGGAAGGAACGTGGTGGAGGGGGTTGGAGACAATTAGGAAGCAGTGAAGGAGGAAAGGAGACGGAGTAGTAAGACTGGGAAAGGGAAAGGCAAGGGAAAAGGAAGAGTGAAAAGTAAAATGGGGATTGGTAAGGATGGTAGGAAGAGAAGAGTGCAAAGGAAAGCCAACAGCAACAGACTTGCAGTTCCCTTATAATCCGTGTATTACAAAGGAGTACAAAATAAAGCAAACAGCAACAGACCTTTTGGTCCTTACGAGGCTGTTAGTTACAGAGTAGACTATGAATTCTAGATCTAACTCTACATGCTGAAGGATAAGGGTAGTAAAGCAAGAAGGGTCCCTCCACCTCCAAACCCTCCAGTAAAACTGGCAAGAAAATATGAGAAAAACCACCATGCAGTACGGAAAAACAGACACGGAAATTTCATAGGAAGGACTGATAAGGAAAAGTTACATTCTATAATACATTATCTATATGAATAACCTGAAAGAGAAAGTAGTAAAGTAAAATGAATCGAGTAAATAAATAACTAATGCACGACACTATGTATGCGTACATTGAGTTAACGGGGCGTCTGCTGACACAGCGTGGAAATTGCACAGTGCAGTGTGGATATTCAGGGACAGTGCGGCAGCCTTGCCTGGTGCTATTAAGGTAGGCAGCAGTCAATCAGGTCCCAGCTCCGTTGCACTGAGACAAGGAACTTTCCCATTCAGGACAAGCACACAGGTCATCTCCCAAAGCAGTGACCCCTGGTACATTAGAAAAATCCCAATGGTGGTCACTTAACTAACAGGGACCCTCAGTGATCCACAGCCCATCACAGGTCGAAGTATGAGTAGTGACCGTAAACTCAGGGCTGTGTGTGCATATACTATATTTGCATTTAATCAACTGATCCAGACTCTAAAAAAATAAAAAAAAATAAATAAAATACTTTATATACACACATGTTTTATTCAGGAGTAAACATATTAAGCTGGGGGTTAGACGATAAATACTTATCCAGGCGACCTTTAAAGGTTAGTATTGTATTACAATTTACTACATTGGAGGGCAATTTATTCCATATAATTACAACTCTATTGGAGATGAAATGCTTAGCTCATGCGACTGGAATTGTTTGCCAATTATTTTATACCCACTGCCTCTAGCATAATTCGAGCGATCAACTGTGAAGTACTTATTGACAGTCATGTTATCATGTCCTTTATATATTTTGAATGCTTGAATTTAATCTCCTCGCATCCTCTGTTTAGTTAGGGTAAAGAGATTCAGGGCTTCTAAATGTTCCTTGTACAATTTATTTCTCAAACTTGGTATCATCTTTGTCATCCTTTGCTACACTCTTTCTAGCTTTTCCATATCCTTTTTATAATACGGTGACCAAGACTGAATGCAATACTCCAAGTGCGGGCATACTAAGGAATTATACAAAGTAAGGATGATTTTACCAGATTTATATTCAAATGCCCTGCCTATGAATCCAGTCAATTTATTGGCTTTTTTATTCACAGCTTCTGCACATTGTTTGCTTGGTTTCAAATCGCTTGTTATTATAACTCCTAAGTCTTTTTCATGGTTTACCCTATCAAGTTGGACATTATTCATGCTATAACTAGCTCTTATATTTTTACTGCCAATGTTTAGCACTTTGCAATTATTAGTACTGAAACCCATTTGCCAGACTTGGGCCCAGTTGAACAGTTGATCAAGATCCTTCTGAATTGCCTGCCTCTGCAGTGCTGTATCTGCTCTGTTACCTATTTAGTATCATCAGCAAATTTTGAAATCTTACAACACAATCCTTCATCAATATCATGGTACATATATTAACCCTTTTGTGCACAATGACGCCTTAGTCGTCATTTGGGTCTTTCCTTGTAAATGCACGATGATGACTATAAGCGTCATAAAAGCCAGAAAAATTCACACACAAAAAAGTTTTTGGTCAATTTGCATCATTTTTTGAGGCATCATAGCTTGCCTGGCTCTCGTCAAAAGTAATGAGTTGGCAACAGTGGGTCCCGATACCAGCGTCAGTGCATACATGTTGTTTACTACCAAACTAGCTGTCAGTGAGGGAGGAGTGTGTGGTCCCTTGTCCCTTTAAATCCACTCTATTACCCACATCATGGCAGCACGACATATTTTACTATACCAGTAGTGCTTATGTAGAGTTTTTGGGCACTACTGTGATTAGATTTGGTGTTTGCAATAGGAAATTTAGGTGTATGTGAAGCATTTGTGGCAGTTATCAGCCGTTGAGCCAACGAAGATTTTGCTACCGTTTCTAACCCTGGCCCCAGAACCACACTGCATCTACCCTTCAACAAATGTGAGTGTTCGTCTATAAAAAGAGTGTCAGTAAATAATGTCAATATAGTTTGCAATACCTAGTGTGCAAGGAAATAGTGAAACAGTGCATTAGGTTAAAGGGAGGCAGGAAACAGCCCTATAGTCACGAAAAAGTGTGAGTACACATGTTTTTTGCATTTTTCATGAAAACCATTAGGCGTAGAAGCATTCCAGGCTCAAATGAAAGCCCATAAAATGCTGCATAAGATGATGAAATAAAAACATAACACTGCTGAGAAAAGTTTTTTGCTGGAGCTCCCCAAATAAAAACTCTGTTCTCTGTCTGAAAAAGGTTTTACTTTTTCGCTTATTAATCGAAAACCATACCTCATATCTTAATGTTAATTATCTCATTCGAAAGCTAATAAAATTCTCTTTCAAATGATGGTATAACGTGCAAAGATATGTTAGTAAACATTTGAGGTATGATGTTGGGAAGTGAGATCAATGTTCCCAAATGTTTATTCACACCTCCCTAATGTATGTACAGTGTGTTTTTTTTGTGTGTTGTTTCTTGCTTATCATGTAGAACAAACATCAACGAATAGGAATATGCAGGTTTTGTGGCAAAATAAATATGTTTGGGTGGTGAAAATATGCCGAGAATATACTTTTTTGGAGTGTGAGGCAGGCGCAGAGGGGAGGGGAGAAAGGCATTGTGTCATGGAATATGAAACTTATTGAAACTTACCACACACAAATGGGTTACAAAAAGAATAGGACCTAACACTGAACCCTGCGGCACTCCACTTGCAGCATTTATCCAGTCTGACTTTTCCATTTATTACAACTCTTTGCTTTCGTCCGGTCAGCCAATCTTCTACCCACCCAAGAACGCTGCCACTGAAACCATGTGCCTTTAGCTTCTGAAGGAGTCTTTTGTGTGGAACTTTGTCAAAAGCCTTTTGAAAATCAAGGTAGACCACATCACCCAGATTTAGTCTCGTCGTACATGTTCAGTATATCATTGAAAAAGTTCAGCAGATTCGTGAGGCTAGAGTGGTTACTATGAAAACCATGTTGCGAATCTTGTATGAGACTGTTTGTTTCTAAGTGTTTCACAGACTTGTCTCTGGTAATAGTTTCAAGCAATTTGCAAACCACCGATGTTAAACTAATCAGGCGGTAGTTTTCTGCTTGGGCTCTGTTGCCCTTTTTGAATATTGGGGTTACGTTAGCAAGCTTCCATTTGTGTGGCACCTTACTGCTCTTAAGTGATAAGTTAAAAAGTTCAGAAAAAGGCGCTGATATTTCATTCTGCAGTTCCTTCAATACACATGGAGATACTTTGTCCGGTCCTGGTCTTTTATTCTCTCTTAATTTGTTTATTGAAAGCAATACATCACGATCACTAACTGTAATGTCAGTAATTATGTTGCCCTCTTCTATACAAATGGGAGAAACAGTAGGAACCGTTTGTATATTTTCTGTTGTAAATACTGACGTGAAGAAAGTATTTAGAATTTTCGCCATTATAGTTTCATCATCAGTGTGCTCTCCGTTATCTGTGCTTAATAGACCAATTGTTGGAGTTATTATCTTTTTGCTGAAAAATTCTTTGGGATTTGATTTACTGATAAATGCAATAGGTGCCTCAAGGTTTTTCTTACTGCATTTAATTAATTTTTTGGCTTTCCGTTGGAGGGCATCATATTCATTTTTAATCACTTTGACTCTTTGTGGTATTATAATTTTTATATGCAAGATTTTTTACTTCCAGACAATGTTTAATGTCGGAGTTCCACCATTTGGGTTTAGAATTTTTGGCAGGCCTTCTGTTGCGCATTGTAATACATAACCTGTCGGCACTGTTGAGAGTTTCTGTAAAAAAATTCCATGCATCATTGATATCTAAAGTTTCGACAGTGGGATGCCAGTCACCTGCACCTATAATTGCCTTTAATTTCTTAGAATTTGCTCTCTTAAAGTGGAGCACTTTCTCGTAACTGGCCCTGACACTGTCTTCACTGAATTTAATGTTAAATGTAA
Organism: Birgus latro; assembly: GCA_018397915.1. Lineage (NCBI taxonomy): Eukaryota > Metazoa > Arthropoda > Malacostraca > Decapoda > Coenobitidae > Birgus > Birgus latro. Next base: position 2,825 of record JAGKTI010001242.1, on the reverse strand, counting down.
CCATGCAATGATCACTTGTACTAAATTCTCCTCCTACAATAACGTTACTCACTACATTTTCTGATGTGGCGAAGACAAGATCTAGTATGTTAGATCCACGTGTCGGACAATTTACAAATTGATACAAAGAACTTTCCTGCAAGTTTGTATACAGGTCTAACCCTGTGTGTGAGGATAGGGCTTCTCCCCATTTTGGAACTGGTAAATTAAAATCACCAAATATTACAGTGCTTTGCATACAAGATATTTTGGCAATTTGATTGTAAATTTCATTATCAATGTTGAGTGGCTGACCGGGTGGACGATATATTAACCCAATATTGATTTTATGACAAGATTCATTTCTAAGCTGAATATAATTAGTGTCAATGTCTTCAATACATGGCATGGTAATTATGACTGGATAAAATCCTGATTTAATATATAATAACACACTGCTCCATGTTCGATTCTTCCTTTCACTACTGAAAATGTGATAGCCTGGTAAATTAAACTCTGCTAGAAAATCTCTGCTCAGTATCTAGCCACGATTCTGTTATACCAATTACATCATTATCTTCAGTAAAGACAAGGGCCTCTAAATCAGAAAATTTATTACATAGACTAAGAATAGCTTTAATGTGTTTTCTTTTCCAATGTGGGGAGCTACCATTACTTATTGATTTATCGGATTGTATGACATCTACGTTTGCCTCCCGTGATACTTGTTTTTTCTCCAGAAAAAACTTACAGCATCACTAAGCAATCGACCGAGATGGGCAGAACCAATGGCATTCAAGTGCAGTCCATCATTTGCAAATGTAAAACTGGTTCCACGTCTCGATGAACTCAACTCCTTCCTGTAAGCAAAGTGACTTAACTTTGTTAGTTATACTAAATGCTCTGTTGAAGAAGGCATTCCCTGCATTAATCCTTGGGAGTATGCCCGAAATTAAAATACGGTTAGTTTTCTCCTTGCAGCATCGGATCATCTCTCTGTACTTCTCCATCAGCTCCTTTGATCGGGTTCGCATGACATCATTTGTGCCTGTATGAATGATAACAAGGCTGTTATTTTCTGCAATCTCAAAAATGTCATCCACAGCCTCTGTTGTCATCTTCTCCTGCACCTGGAATAAAAAACCCTTTCGTTTTGAGGGTGCCCTTCTGCAAAATTCCACCAACTGACCACGGATGATGGAGTCCCCTACAACCCGTGCTTCATGGGGCTCTTCCTCTACTTCTGCGAGAATCTTAAACTTGTTGTATGTGGTTACTGGAATGGTGCTCCTTTTCCTCACAAACCTGGTACCATTCCGCACTGACTGGAACTCGTTCTATATGGTGGGGGGGAGAAGTAACTACAGCGAGAGGAGGATGGTCAACCTGGCCAGAGGTTGGCTGAGCAGTGTGTCCAACGTTGCTCGCAGTGAACTCCTCCAGCACATCAACTTTATAGGTCAGGCTGTTAATTTTGTTTGTTGCCTCGGTCAGCTTGTCTTCCAAGCTCTGATGTAGTTTGCACATCCTGCAAACAAAGGAACGGTCCGTATAAAGGGATCCAGTGAAACTACCGGAGCAGGCTACACAAGTGATGTTCCGCAGCATTCTGAAATTTGAAGTTATTGCGAAGATTTATAAGAGAAACAAAATCAAATATTGCTGATTTGCACCTGGAAGAGATACTGGAACAATAATCAGTTACTTTTACAAATTCTACTAGTAAAACAAATCACAGTTTATGTAACTGTTGCAGGTAAAGGTCTCGTTGGTGGGGTCTTGCTGTTTAAAACTGTACAGGAATGACTACCTTAATGGTTAGCAATGTACCTGCAGAGTATTTAAAAGAATCTATTACAATGAAAGGAAATCTAATCGTTACCTGGAATGGAGAAATGTAATTATACTACAATCTGAAAAATAACAGTAAAGTCAAAACACGGTCATACAATATACAAACAAGTTAATTATCTCCTGAAAAGTCACAACATATGAAAATACAGTTATATCCTGCCTGTAAAGAAATGGAAGAGATATTTCACTAAAAATTAGTGCAGGTAGAAAAAAAAAAAATTGTTGGGCAATAACGGCAAGACTTGACTGGTGTCGAAAATGTAAACAAACATTGACATAATCCCTTGTTATGCTAATCTATCATTTACAGTGATAAAATAATGGATCACTGGTATAGCAGAGAATTCTATCTTAATCCATTAATACTAAATTGGTTCTGAGACCAAAAAATAAATACACAAAGCGCAAATTTCTATGGTTTTCCAAGAGTAACTCGTCTGGCCCTCTGGCGGGAGATGGCTGAGGTATCTGCGTATGAGGGACAAAGAGCTATGGGCGGTAAGGTAAAACAAAACTATTTATACTGTATATATAATTTTTTTTTTTTACCCCAGAGCGGTGCAGATCGCCGTCCAAAGCACTCAAGTCACAGAGATTCACAGAAATAAACTGAGTCTATTATTCAATACCGTCTATCAAACAAAGCAAATCAAAACTCATCCACCAACAACACTCACAGACGTTGAACAAACCGTAATTACACTTCACAAACTACACTCAGTGACCAGACAGTCAGCCAGATCACTCACCCAAACTCAAGACTATCACACTGTTGTAATCACACACGCAAAGGCATATCTACGCTAAGAGTTTAGGGCAAGGACAACAAGAAGCGGTGCCAAAGCACAGCAAACCCATCGCCGGCAGTCATTTTAGTGCTGGTGTATAAACAACAGGATATCTAGTCAAAACAACAGGATATCTAGTCAAAGATGTTACATATCAAATTTGAAGTAAATAGGGTGAAAATTGACTCTTTTATGCCCATTTGA
>JAGKTI010001241.1:75785-92022 GCA_018397915.1 Birgus latro | reverse complement strand
TGTTGAAAGATATGATGTCTTTTCTCATACATTCTCTCTCCCACCACCACCACCCTTCTCTCTGGGTTCCTGCCTCCACCAAACACCTCTCTTATCCTCTCGTCCTTCACTGCCATCCACTGTCAGCGTAAACAAAGTTAGTGATGAAATGGTACGTCAGATATTGATCTTCTTAATATTATCATACACCTCTGTATTAAGCACCAACAAATCAGCAACATACAATACTTCGGTATACCTGCCAACTATTTCATCCTGTTGTAAGCTGTTAGGTGACATAAGCACTGCAAGGTGGACCTTATGTAACAAGGACATACTGTCGTTCTTCGTTAACACAAGTTATGTGTGGTTTTGGACGTCCATTTATTAACATGGCAATTTAAGGCTTGCATTAACCAAACGAATCAGTGATCAGGTTTAACGAACCACAAACTTTGCTTTAACGTATATATTCCAATCCCTTGTCACAACAATGACACGATGTCATTATATATATGACTGAAAGTGAGTCAATCGTATACATAATGACACTATGTCATTGATGTGACAAGAGGTCGGAATACTTTCGTTAACCCCTTAGTCTATCTATCTATCTATTGCCAGACGCCATAATCCCGTAAGGGGTGGCCATTTGACTTTGAGTTATTTGTTTTACAGGGAGGGGCACTAACCCTCCACCAACCCACTTGCTGACAAGTAGGGAGCACGTATGGTTTGGTTATATGGTTACCACCCAGCGTTGTAAATGGTTTCTTAGGGTACAGGAAACCATTTGGCTTGTCACTCATGTAAAGCCACCTGGAAAGGAAAGAAACGCAATAAGAAGTAACAGGAAAGATGGGAGAAATAGGAAGAGAGGAGGACAGGCACAGAAAAAGAATCTACCCAATAAGGAAATAATGGCGACCTCGAATTTATGAAGCACTGGCCGTCAGGTGGATTTTCAGCTGAAGGCATACTCTTCATTGTGTATGCATTGACTACTAGGCAGAGTGTTATTGAAGTTTAATAAAACTGTTTGTCACATTAACACTATTGATGCTCCACCTACACTGATTTCACAGGTACAGTTGGCGAATGTACCAGCTTTGCCATTCAGATCAGCTGATTGTCTCTGCCGCCTCTTCTGCCCTCGTCATCTCGGTTTACTATTAATTTATATTATACCATTTTACACACAGGTACAGTTACACTATAGCTGTCACATCTACACCATGTGTCACATACACCACGATACATAACAATTAGTTGTTAATGTAAATGTAGCGAACTTTCGCTCAGTTTGACATGAGTACAGGATTTTTCACAGTCATCACAGTGTTTTTTTTTTTTCCCTCAAGCTTGCTTCTATTAATGTAAATACGAAATTTTTACGCTCATTGGCAACAGTGATTTCCTCCTGTAGGAGAATAGTACACACACCACAGTGTGAATCTTGTGTGACTGAGATAGGATGTATACTGTATGTATGTATATATTATTGAATTTTTCTGAGAAAAATTTGATTTTAATAGGGCATAATGTTACGAAATAGTGAGACTGTATATTTAAACGAATTCGTGACATTGTATTAGTATCATATTGGAAACGCTTGAACAGTTCTGAAACACCATACGGTTTCACTCAGTCAATTACCTGCTCGCTTTTGCACTCACATTTGATACGAGTTTTCATAACATTCGTTATTGCTTCGTAAGTGACTGTCTTTATGTATAGACAACGTGTTTCACTGAGCGATATTTTTGTGTAATTGTCGTTCCCACGCCTTACCTCTCTGACCGTTGAGTTAAGCCACGCCCATTTCTCATACCCCTGTGCTGGGCAATGTGAACATTAGTTAGTCAGTGTCGGACAGCCATGGGAGTAAGGTGTCGTCATGCACAGTGCGGAGTAGGACCCCTCATCATAGCAGCTAAGAAGTCACTAGCAGTCAGCAACTCCCGTATCTCCCAACCGAGTTGGTAATTGGCAATAGTGGACGTGAGCAGCGAGTTGCAGTGCCTTGAGCAGCAGACGCGCAGTCTCTTCGCAGCACGGCCAATTTCCTCTACTGACACGTATTTTCTCTCTTTGTTTTTTCAAGGATTAAGATTACGTAGCTCTTGGTTTGAGTGCATAAGTGAGAGTATTCCCTTGCTTGAGATTCTTGTAAATTTATTTGGTTGTAATTAATAAATTTACAGTTCTTTCCTTTGAGCTCAGTTAAATGTAACAGTCTTGTTTGATTTCATCACATTGTGCTAACTTTAGTTGCTTCTCCAAGTTTGCACAAGTTTCCCATATTAGTCATGACTGGTATTTAGGCCAGTTCTTTGGTATTAATTCTTAAACCCATTGTGCCAACTAGAAGTTAGCACCAGCAAGAACCTTACCATTATTATTATTATTATTTATTGATTGTCAAGGATCAGCTCACTTTCTCTGAGGCCAACAGTACGAATAATATAGCATTCTTGAGTGATTGGTCTCCGCTGCTTACTGTTGAGAAAGTTCACGAAATTATCGTCTTTAGAGATTCGGCGAAGTAAGCCAGCATAAAATTAAAATTTGCAAATGATTTCACAAGTCGATTCTTTTGTGTTAATTGGCTATCCATTCGCACTCTCATACGTTATTTACATTCTTCCCGTGACAATCCAGGTCCCACCAGCTCATCAATATAGGGCAGCAAGCCATAACTCAGCATGACTGAACCTCTTTGCCCTAAAATCCTGTAAATACACTAGCCCTGGACCAGATACAGTCACATACGGTATGATCCAACATCTTAATTAGGAACGTTGATTAAGCTGTTAGGTTTGTACAGTGAGCTTTGGGCATCCCAAACGCTCCCAAACTCAAGTCACCTTGTGCACGTCATACCAGTCTCCAAATAGGCTGGTCGTTTTATGAATCCTACTTCATTTGCTCCTCTTGTGTTGACTTTTGTTTATGTAAGGTCGTGGAATGCATTAATGATCGACAACGTGGCTTCCATAAAAATGTTTATTATATCATTTAATTGTTCTGGAGCATTGTATATTGGAAGCATTTACCAATAAATAAATCCATGACAGAGATGTTCTTGGAAATCCATAAAGCCTGTGATATGACGTTGTCATACAGTATACTAATTTTGGTTTAAGGGGCTAGTTACCCATTCTTTTTTCCTGATTTCTTAGGGACAGAACATTCTCTGGGAATTTGCCCCGTAACACAATAGCGGATGTTCTTACCCAGCAAAATGGAGTGCCTTAGGGCAACGTGCTTAGCCCTACTTTGTTTAGCATTACGATCAATGATATTCTGTCATCAATTCACATCCCACGGAATCTCAACTACTCACGCTATGTTGACAGTTGTACGGTACTGTCGGGAAGCCGACAAGGCTCTCCTCAGGCAGATGTAAGTAGACACACAGCTGTAACAGGTGTGGATACGAGTACACCTGCTGGCCGTGAGTTTAGGGTGATACACGGACGGAAGAGAGAGAGCAGGGAGTTTGATGTCAGCTCCACATATAGCTGCGGACAATAGGTATAGGGAGGTGGAGTAAGGAAGGAAGGTTGAGAGAGAAAGTAAGTGAACTGAAGAGAAAGTAGGAGAGAGAAAGAGAGTCAGAGGAGTGGTGTTGGTTGGAGGTTGTGCAGAGGGTGGGAACGCGTGCTGATTTTGCATTTACCACCGTGGGAAAGCATGCTGACTCTGCATTTGCTCGAGCCTCTACGGTGGATGATGCGCGGATGATGTGTGGATGAGGGCGGTGGATGAGTGGGTGAGGCCATCACCCACCTTGCAACCATGTGACCTGCTGGTGAACATCGGCAACCCTTGAGGCCAGGACAGGGTAAAGAGGGTAGTGTGATAGTCAGAGCTGAGAGAATCGTCGTGGTGAGGAGACGCAGCCTGGACGCAGCCTGGGGGGCAGCAAAACGTCACGAGGACGTAACTGCAGCCAGAAGGAAGTAGGGTTCCAGGGGCGACATGAGGGCACTTCTCTTGACAGTGAGTAAAAGTACAGGCTTATGTAACCGTGGGTACAACTTGTGAACAGTGCTATTATTTGTCTGTCGTCGGGACTTGTAGAGAGACTCCTAGTTACTTAGAAAGAAACAGAAGGAGAGAAGATTTTAAATGTTTAAATGTGTTTCTTGTACTAGTGTAACAGTGTAACATAATCAATAAGTAAATAAAAGACAGTGCTTTACTTATAACAGCACTAGTGTGTATTAAAGGATAAAATATATAAGGTTGATTTTAAAGCACGGAACTTTTATGAGAGCTTTAATTAATTAATATAGTGTTAGTAATAAAGTGAACTGAGTGTAGATGATTAAGTGCGGATTCTGGCACGGAACTTTATGTGAAGTGAAATGACGTGGGAAAATACCTCATGATTTTTATGTGTGTAAATATTTTGTAAATATCTTTGATAATTAAAACCTAGAAAAGCCATATCATTTTTCATTTCTTCCAGTTCCCAGTCCTGAGTATATGTGAACAGTGAAAATACAAGTTGCGCATTGCCAGTGTCCAATGTTTCACGCTACCAAAGTAATACATACGGGAGGATAATATTCCCGAGGTAAATATCATTGCTATATTAAGGGAGGGCACGACATATGGCAGCAGCGGTGGGGATAGTTATTTTGATTGTTACCAATAACAGAGTTGGGAATAATTAAAGGAAATAACTTAAAGGAACTGGAAGGAAGAAATAGTGAATAGTGAATATTTTTTCTTTTAATTTGTTCTGCAAATGAGTGATTCTGATTGGAAAGGCGATCCAAACCCAGTTGAGGAATTGGTTGAATCAGACGATTCTGACTCTGTTTATGCTGATTTTGACTCTGTTTCTGATGCTTCTGACACAGAAGACTCTGACACAATGAGTACACCACCTAATCCTAACCCTTCGGGTAGTGGTGTTGGAACCACTACGGGAAGTACTGGGGGAGATATTGCACAGTTATCGCAGCAGTTGTCACAGGCCATCTCAGATAATAGTAAGAATCCCATACAACAATTGGGGGCTATGAAATATTTTTGTAGTTCAAAATTTCGCTCCTCAACGGTATATCCAGGAAAACGATTGGAGCCAGATGTTATGATCTGGTTAAATGACATAGAGATGAGGACCGATGATAATACGAAGTGGACTACGAAAGGGAGAAAGGAAGTGGCTAGGACATTTTCACTCGGTCCTGCGCAAGAGATTATGGAGATTTTAATCTGGGAATCTGGTGGGGACTGGGATGCGTTCAAAGATGGTGTGCGGGAACAGTATTACACTGAAGAGAGTCTAGAGATGTTACCCCGAGAGTTACTTACGGCAAAAAGGAACCCTGGGGAAACCCCACTTCACTACTTCTACAGGTTACAGAGTCTGGGGGATAGGATTGTCAGAGTACGTGCAAGTTTCCAGGAATCAGTAAATCTTATCATTGTCAATAATTTTTTGGACATGTTTCCTAAACAATATGTTGCACACATTCCTCAGAGCCGATACAATAACCCAGTAGAGATAGCGAAGGAGGGAGTAAGTGGGCAGAGAAGACAAATTCGCCTCTGTCAGAAGACAATGTATTGAAAGAAAAGAGACAGGGAACGATTGCTAGTGTGAACCCGAGTGCAGGCAGTGTGAGTGCGTCGCCGAGGCCAAAGGTTCAACCGAACACTGGGGCAAGGAATCGTACGAGTGTGAGTGGGCCAGTTCAGTGTGGCACAGAAACACATCAAGGTTCACGCGGTGCAAGTTCCCATGACAATAATGATTGCCGTAGGTGTGGGAAGCCAGGGCACTTCACTAAATGATGTCATGCAGACAGGCCACTCCAACGGGAGAAGTATGATAATCGTGGGACCCAGGTTCGAATCCTCGCTGGTGCAGGGAACAGTTTAACGATTTGAATTTCATTAAATCAGGCTTTACCGATCTACCAGAAGACCCGCCGACATGTCGTAAAAATGACCCCGCTAATACCAATACACCAGTCCTGTATGAGACAGCCCTAGCATGTATTCAATATGGACGGTGGGTGTTAAGCGCTGAAGTGGTGACATGTAGATTGTAGGAGGATGACTGGGCCTTGATAGCAGGCTGTGAAGCCTATGCCCAGAGTCGGACACATAAAAAAAAAAAAAAAATTGTCACAGGAGCAGAGGAAAAGGATCAAATGTTTTCGTTGCTCCATGACGGGACATAGAGCTGAGCACTGCGGAGTCCTTGTGGATAATCCCGGACAGCCAGTAGTTAGATGTAGGGAATGTCAGAGAACTACACATAGTACGGATCAGTGTAATTGGAAAAAGACTGTCACCCGATGAAGAAAAAAAAACCGGAAGAATCGGGCTGGGGAATTTAGTAACTGTCACTACAAGTGATGAAGTAGCGAAGTTGGTGGTGGTAAAAGGCATGTGTGGGAATTTACATTGTGAGATACTTCTGGATACAGGAGCTTGTAAATCTTTGATTAGCCAACAGACCTATGAAATTGCGTCAGGGCCTGATACTAATCTCCGACCTTATCGAGGTGGTGGGTTGGTGTCCGCCAGCAGTGATGCAATGGACATATTGGGACAGGTGAATTTCCAGGTAGAATTAGGTGATAGAAAATATAATCAGGAATTTGTGGCAGTGAGGGACTTACCCTCAGCCGTTTCCATAATTTGGGGAGTTGATTTCATATTCGCACATAGCCTAGGTATCACTGCCAACCCGCTATGTATAAAAGTCGGGGAAGAGGAACTTGATTTGGTGACCGAGGGAGGGAGTGTTTCTCGTGTAGAGTTCAATCCTTCTTTTGTGATAACTGAAGCAGTTCCTTCATCCGAGGAAAAGGAGGAAGAGGATTTTGTGACAAGTCATTGTGTCACGAATGAGACAGACATTCTGGAACCTTACACATACGATGCAATAACGTTAAAGACAGCGTTAAGTGCGTGGGAGGTAGGAATGTTTATGCCAAACACTGGTAGTTCAATTTCGGCTGTGTTGTGGCCAGGCATTGTAAGTCCAGTGGATAATGGGGCAACAGGGGAAGGAACATGTTTCACTGTCGCATATGTGAATTTAACCCCTGACAGGATATTTATAGATGGGGAATTTAGGGTAGGTACTGTATTCCCTTATGAAGAAGTCAGGTGGGGGGAGGAGCAAGTGAGTCAAGAGGGAGATCAGATCACTAGTGTAATGAGTGAGGATAGACTCAGGAAACTGTACACGAAGGTAGATCAGATAACAATTCCTTCTAGCCGGGAAAATGAAGCATTAAAAAGGCTAATAAGGACACACCCAAATGTTTTTCCATTACCAAAGGACCCACTTACTACTTCACCATACTTCTATCATCACATATGTGAGGATGGACCGGTAGTGAACTGTAGGCCAAAACGTATACCAACGAAGTGGCATGATCAAGTACGTAAGCAACTTGAGGATTTACGTAGACAGGGGATTATCAGGCCTTCTCGTTCACCTTATTCTTCACCACTAGTTCCAGTAGTTAAGAAGGATGGTTTGCGGATCTGCTTAGACTTTAGACATTTAAATAAGCAGATAGTTACAGATCCTTACCCTTTGCCCAATATTGAGCATATTCTTTCACAGTTAGGTGAGAATAAGTACTTCAGTAATTTAGACTTAAAGCAGGGTTATCACCAGATATCTTTGGATGAGGAGTCTAAGCCTCTCACGGCTTTTTCTTCACCTGAAGGGCACTGGGAATATTGTAACCTTCCTTTTGGATTAAAAGATGTGCCGGCTTCTTTCCAGCATATAATCAATGAAGTCATGATTGGTCTTACGGGAAAGAAAACCCATACTTTTTTGGATGACATTATTATTTACGGAAAGATGTTTGATGCTCATGTACATAACCTAGATGAGGTCTTGGGACGTCTAGAAGGGGCAAAGCTAACTATTAAATTGCCGATGTGTAGTTTCTTTAAACAGGAAGTATCCTTTTTAGGCCATGTCATCACCATAGAGGGATTACGCCCTCAGCCAGAGAAAATCCGTGCAATCCAAGATATAGCGGTTCCTAGTACTTTGAAAGAACTTCAGAGTTTCTTGGGGTTAGTGAATTATTATCACCGGTTTGTGGAAAATTTCTCCCAGATAGCGGCACCACTCACGAAACTTACTCGTGGAAAGAAGGACGTGAAAAATACGAGACAGCACGTGGAGTGGAGTGTGGAGGCACACCGCGCGTTCTGCCAACTTAAGCGGAAGTTAGCGGAAGATGTATTGTTAGCTTCTCCTCGCTTTGATAGACCTTTTGTGTTAACTACGGACACCAGCGGTACGGCCAGCGGAACGGCGATTGGCAGAGTTTTGCAACAGAAAGATGATCAAGGGTTCCTTCGCCCATTAACTTTTTTCAGCCGTGCTCTAAACAAAGCAGAGTTGAACTATTCTACGACTGAGCAGGAAGTGTTGAGTATTGTTTACGGCTTGAAGGTGAACAGACCACTTATTTTTGGGTTATGAAATATTGATTCAGGCCGATCATCGACCTCTTACTTGGTTGTTTAATGTAAATGCGGCTTCAGGGAGGAATGCAAGATGGCAAATCCATGTAGCCGAATATGACTTCAAGGCTGAATATTTACCAGGGCAGCAGAATATTGTAGCGGATGCTCTATCCCGTTTGAGAACGACTCAGTCTAATGATGAAGATGAAGTTGCACTACTTGTGAGTTCAGGTGCTGTGGAAGTAGACACAATAGATTGGGATGTCACTGAGATAAGGCGACAACAAGATTCACACCCAGTTTGGGGTAAATTAAAGAGTTATTTGTGGAATGAGACCACAGAGGTACCAAAATTGCCAACAAAGTTAGACAGCTTTCATTTGTTGCCAGACGGTTTGCTCTATAAGGAGAGTCGGTCATTTGGCATAGGGGAAGTATTCCAAATTGTAGTCCCAGAAGATAGCGTTCACTCTGCACTTAGACTTGCTCATTGGTTACTGGTATCTGGCCATGGTGGAACCAAGATTACTTTAACTCGTGCGAGACGGTTTGCATACTGGCCCCAGATGGAGAGGGCTGTCGTGGAATTTTGCAAACAGTGTACCCAGTGTATACGTTCGAAGCATTTGGGGGATGCCCCAAGCCCGCTTCTCCGTTTCCCCAATGTCACTGCACCATGGGTCAGGTGTCATATGGATTTGATTGGTCCACTAAATAGATCAGAAGAAGGGCATTATTATGTTTTAACTTTCATTGATGCGATGACTCGATTTCTTATCGCGGAACCATTAAAGTCTAAGTCTGCCGAAGAGGTGGCTAGGGTGTTTGTGGAGCGAGTCATTTGTGTTTACGGAACTCCACAGCAATTAGTCACTGATCGGGGTACTGAATTGGTTAACAAGGTGTTTCAGGAATTGGCACGTTTGTTGCATATGAAACATTTGAACATTACTCCTTATCACCCATCCTCTAATGGATTGGTGGAGAGGGCAAATGGTACCATCATTCAAATAATACGTACCATGGTGGACCAGAATGCTAATCACTGGCATAGAATGGTACCAGTTGCTATGATGGCCTATAACTCTGGATATAATCAGACTATCCGTGATTCTCCTTACTTCTTGTTGTTTCTCAGGGATCCACAGATGCCTTATCATGTAGTGCAAGATCCATCTTTGAAGTACAACCTTGAGGATAACTAATTTACTTGCTGCCATGGCAACAAAGGTTTTCGAAAGATGCCACCAGGACTTTCTCGATTGTGCGAGCACAGAGAATGAGAACAGAAGGGCGAAGCGGTGTATAATGAAGCCACTTATGGTAGGGGACCGTGTCTATGTGAAGACTGTTCCTGCCAGGGGGGTGGCAGGGAAATTGCAACCTTTGTTTTCAGGACCCTATCGTGTAATTGATCGGGTAAATAATGTTGTCATCAAAGTTCGTCCAATACAAGGGGGGAAAGTAACCACTTTACACACTGACAGGGTGAAAGTGGTCAAGGAGGAGTGTATTACTAAGAAGCAAAATCGTAATGCGAGAATGGCTTATCCTATTCATGAAGGTGGAGAGACTAGGGATAAAGGGGAAACTGAAGGTGAGGAAATAAATGAGGAAGAATGTATCCCAGGGCCTGTAATTGACTTTAGTTTGCCTCCTCCACAAGTAAGTCAAGCAATAGGTAATGGTGTAACTGGCAACTCGGCGAGTGCGTGGAGTGCGGGTCTGCGGCAAGCCACCGCTGAGTGTCAAGGCCAGCTTCCCTCACCTCCACCACCACACCACTCTACACCTCACACTCCACCACATTGCAGATACAGTTTGCGGTCACATTCTAGTGTCCCAGACTACCCGTTGTGTATGGATAGACCTATAGAGTATCAGACTGCACAAGCAGAGGCACCTGGTGTGACTGAAACACAGACTGAATGACTGAGGAAGACACAGGAGACATGTAGTTTTTTAAGTAAATGATTAAATGATAGTCAGGTGAACTTGTGGTTATAGTTTTACGAATCTCTTGCGGATGATTGCTTGGGTTTGTGTGAGTCCATCCCAATTGAAATCGATAGGACCACAAGAGGAGACACTTGCCAACTTGGGATTGGTGTTTTCACCTGCAGGTCATTTGATGATCACAGGAAGTAACTATGTAGTTCCATTTGTACTAAATAAGGAGGAGTTGTTCCAACCTTTACTTGTTGCTCGCGACTTGAGTGATGCCATTTTGTGGAATGTAGGCCGCATGGATAATGGCAGCGCTCTAGTAGCCTCATTACAGAACACTGTGCATGCATTTCAAATTGAATTTGATGCTCGTTATCAGGATCTGAGCAATTATATAGACTATCTCATGTCAGATCATCCATGGAGTCATCGCTCTAAGAGGGGTGCGATCGACGTATTGGGGCAGTTTGCCAATGTCTTGTTTGGAACAGCTACTCAACAACAGGTTGATGACATTCATGCTAGATTAGGGAGCCTTGAGACGATGTCAGAGAAGGAGAGATCAATATTAAATGTTCATTCCAAGGTATTGAATAGCACAATAAGGAATGTGTCACACATGCAGGCAGCACTGTTGAAGATACAGAAGGCTGCAAACATTTCTTACAGTATCATACGATTGTATTCACTGAAGACCTTAGAGTTGGAAAATGAAGTAAGGATGTATGAGGCTTTGTTTAACCTTCAACTCGCCTTGTCTGACATCATAGCTGATCATTTTAGAATTAAGCTGGGCATACAAGAAATGCCTCAGGCTAGGCCGAGTTTAGATACTGTCCCTAACGAAATCTTGTTGGAATTATTGGGGAATATCTCACTCAAGGAGCCAGGTCTACTTTTCCCAGTGAGGCCAGAATATCTAGCACTGTACCGTGACATCATCAAAGTTGTACCTCGAAGTTACATGTCAGCTGTGTGCTTTTATTTACTAATACCGGTGTTGGGTGACCCTTCTGATGTATTTGACATCTTTAGGATCATCTCACTTCCTTACAGTGTGCCTGCTACGGAGGTCTACGTGAGAGTACTTCACCAGTTTAACTTCCATGCTTTCACGGAAGACTGCCTCCATTATGTGCTGTTTCAAGATTTCACCAGTTGCAGGGACCACCAGGACTTGGTGATCTGTGAACCTTTGGGATCAGTTTATCACGTGTCAACTCCATCTTGTGAGAGTGATTCTTTTCTCAACAGAAACAATGCTATAAAGCTCTGTAGGAAAGAAATCTTAACTTCATTCAGTCCAGTTTTTATGAAACTGAAAAATCACTGGTGTTTCTCCACGGCACAACCTTTGCAATTTACGTTGAAGTGCGCAGTAAATCCTATTAGGAAGACAGTGCAATTTGTTAAGGGAGTAGATAAATTGGTCTTGGGAGATGGCTGTAGTGCTCACAGTGAGGCCTTGATTCTTCCTGCTTATGCAACTCTCACTGTAGAAACTAAGCTCACTGTTTACCCCCATCTCTTAAACCTCAGTACCTCACTCACATATCCTGAACTTACGGCTATTAAGGACTTACCCACTTTAGGACCTAACCTTAACATTACTCCTCTGTTTCTGGATGATCTCCTTAAATATCAAAGGCAGTTGCAGTTGATTGAACCTCTCAAACCCTTTGGTTCCTCCACTTTCTTCTGGTATTATGTCCATGCTGGAATAGCTCCCTTTCTGGTTCTCCTGTCCGCATATATCCTTTACAAGTGTTACACCAATGGCTGTCGGTGTACATGTTGCAGACTTGAGTCCATACTCAGACGTCGACGTGCACAGAACCCCGCCATGCTCTACTCACGACGAGGACGTGTGATTTCATCTTTGGGGGGAGAAATGTCGGGAAGCCGACAAGGCTCTCCTCAGGCAGATGTAAGTAGACACACAGCTGTAACAGGTGTGGATACGAGTACACCTGCTGGCCGTGAGTTTAGGGTGATACACGGACGGAAGAGAGAGAGCAGGGAGTTTGATGTCAACTCCACATATAGCTGCGGACAATAGGTATAGGGAGGTGGAGTAAGGAAGGAAGGTTGAGAGAGAAAGTAAGTGAACTGGAGAGAAAGTAGGAGAGAGAAAGAGTCAGAGGAGTGGTGTTGGTTGGAGGTTGTGCAGAGGGTGGGAACGCGTGCTGATTTTGCATTTACCACCGTGGGAAAGCATGCTGACTCTGCATTTGCTCGAGCCTCTACGGTGGATGATGCGCGGATGACGTGTGGATGAGGGCGGTGGATGAGTGGGTGAGGCCATCACACACCTCGCAAGCATCTGACCTGATGGTGAACATCGGCAACCCTTGAGGCCAGGACAGGGTAAAGAGGGTAGTGTGATAGTCAGAGCTGAGAGAATCGTCGTGGCGAGGAGACGCAGCCTGGACGCAGCCTAAGGGGCAGCAAAACGTCACGAGGACGTAACTGAAGCCGAAAGGAAGTAGAGTTCCAGGGGCGACATGAGGGCACTTCTGTTGACAGCGAGTAAAAGTACAGGCTTATGTAATCACGGGTACAACTTGTGAACAGTGCTATTATTTGTCTGTCATCGGGACTTGTAGAGACACTCCTAGTTACTTAGAAAGAAACAGAAGGAGAGAAGATTTTAAATGTTTAAATGTGTTTCTTGTACTAATGTAACAGTGTAACATAATCAATAAGTGAATAAAAGAGAGTGCTTTACTTGAGTATATGTGAATAGTGAAAATCCAAGTCGCGCATTGCCAGTGTCTAATGTTTCACGCTACCAAAGTAATACATACGGGAGGATAATATTCCTGAGGTAAATATCATTGCTATATTAAGGGAGGGCGCGACAGTACGTCACTCCTCCCGTAATGCACAATTTTTCACTGGGCGGATTTAAGCAGCTCTTGATTCCTTCCACCAGTGGGCCTTGCAGTGGGGACTTAATTATTCTGTTCTTAAGTGTGCCGCTCTTGTTTTATCACCCGTAACGACCCTGTCTTGCATTTGACTTTGGATAATCAGCCGGTACCTTTTCAGAATTTTGTAAAACTTTGGGGCATACATTTTGATTGATGACTGAACTTTAAATTTCATTTTGATAATATTCTTGTTCGTTGTGATAAACCATTAAATGTCCTTAAGCACCTAGCGATTAATACTTGGGGAGCTGACAGGAAACTTTATTAAAGGTGTGTAAGTCCCTAGTTTTATCTAGGCAGGACTGTGGCTCCTAGGTGTATGGGTAAGCACTTAATGCCACACGAGGAGGTTGGATGTGTAACATAATAAATGTTTGCAAATGTTTTTTGGAGCCTTAAAGTGTACATGTGTAGCTCATAATGGAAGTGGAGGTGAATGTACAAGCACAGACACCGGTATCTTCCCAGAGTTTGACGAATACATAGCGGAAAAATCGAAGCAATTGAAACACGCACTGGTAGAGAGAGGGTTTTCACTGTATATAGCCCGTTGTAAATTGTCTTCAGACAGAACCGTGAAGATAATTGTTTCTTTGACTGTATTTCTCTTCCGTATTGGTCAGAATCATCATCTGTTCTTATAAAGCATACGAACTGTTCAAAATAGTGATATAGGTGATATGGCCTCGACCCCCCCTGCATCAAAACCTTTATCTTATGCGGGGTGTTCATCGGTCATTAGCCAGTCACCCCCACTTACTGACTCAGAAGGTAGGTGTGAAGATGAATGACTGTGACTAGTTGCCTAAAATTACAGCACCTTGGGAGCCACCCAACTTCAGTGTTGAAATGTCATGGCTCCCAGCATCGAAGACCAAGGCTCCGGGGTCGGAGGTCCACCACTTGATTGATATCATCATGCGTCATATGGGGTCCCGCCAATTGTGCACTGATGACTCCAAGTCGAGTGAATGTGTTGGTGCTAATTTGTGGTTGACTGAATATGCCCTCAAGTGTTAGTGCCGACTTATACATCTGTGCCACCTTTGAACTTTTTGCCATCGACAAAACCATAGAATATGCTCTAAATTTCTCGTTATGACTCATTTGTCATTTATTCAGACTCTGCGTGAGACCTTTGGACACTTATTTCTTGCACTACTAATTCTCATGAGATGCATCATTAACAAATTGCCTATATGCAACAAGTCCTTCATACAGATCTTGGTCAGAAGGTCTCAAACTTTTTGGCCTGAGACCCCTCAAAATCACTTCGAAAGACTTGCAACCCCCCCCTCCAACCAAAGCACTGCCGACAATCTGACACACACACACACACACACACACACACAAAGGTAGAGTCCTATTGCTCCATATCATATAAGTAGGCTGTATTGGCTATAACTTCATAAATACATAAATAATACCGTAATCAGTGTAATTTATATCCTATATTCTTGTTTTACACATATTTAAAGTATTATAAGTTTTGCACGAACAAAACATTATTAGTGAGATGAGTGGGCCTGCTTTTTGGAACACAACAACTCCATCCTTGGGGTGATGCTGGAGACGGCAACACGGAGAAAATCCTCCACACTAAGTCGTGATCGGTATTTGTTTTTTATGTATGTCAGTGCGGAAAAAGTAACTTCACAAAGACTGGTCGATCCGAAAGGAGTCAGTACATTCATTGCAGCCTTGGATAATCCTGGATGTTCCTCTGCCACTAATATCCAGAACTCATCCAGTGATTTAGTATCAAACTTTGATCGTAAGGTTAGATCACAGGAGAGCTCCAGCAGTGCATCCTCCAGGTCAGATGATAGGTGCTTCCCAGCAGCAGTGAACGGTTGTCGTATCCAGTCATATTGTTGAAGAGTTGTCTCTTCTGGAAAGTACTTTTTGAAATGGTGAGTGGTTAAGGTTTCCTTAATGTTGTCCTAACATAACTCATTCCGTTCTACAAATTTTCCAGCTAGGGAAACATTTCAGTACCGCCCCCTTCACCTCGCACAGCCCATATTTCCAGCCTCCTTGTGAATGCATTAACTTTGTCGGACATTGACAAAATATTTGTGTTTGGGCCTTGTACTGACAGGTTTAGTGCATTCAGTTTTTCGAAAATGCATACCAAATATGCAAGTTTTGCTGGCCAGTTGGGGTCAGTCACATGAACACTGAGTTGGGACCCAGATTCAAGCAGGAATAGGCGCACCTCATCTCTCACCCGGTACAGGCGTGTGAGAACTTTTCCACGGGAAAGCCATCTGACCTCTGAATGGAACAATAAAGCTTCACGCTCCAAGCCCATCTCATTACAAAGTGTGGCAGACAACCTGGCATTCAGTGGGCGTGATTTTATGTAGTTCACTATTTTAATTGCAGTTTGAAGAACACTGTCTGACTCTAGATCAAGAGCTTTGCTTGCAAGAGCTTCTCGGGGAATAATACAGTGAGTAAATGAACGTGAGGAGCCACTTGTAAGACCTTTGCTTTTAGTCCTATCCTTTTACCCTGCATTGCCCCAGCTCCGTCTGTGCACACACCAACACACTGGTCCCAAGACAGTCCCACCTCACGTAGTCTGCTGTCCAGCGTTGTGAAAATGTCATTTCCTGTGCACGTTCCTTCCAGCGTAGAGCAAAAAAGCATGTCTTCATTTTCCACCAAAACTATATATTATGAATATAAGTAACAGAGTAGAATTTGATATGTCAGTTGACTCATCTAACTGCAAAGCATAATTCACTTTCTTCACCCTATCAACCAGCTGACAATATCACATGCAATGTCATTAATACGCCGAACTACGGTGTCGTTCGACAGAGGGACTGTTTCAAGGTCACGAGCAGTATTTTCTTCGTGAATAGCTCGACACAGCCACTGCAGCGGGTTTGATG
>JAGKTI010001241.1:45210-56387 GCA_018397915.1 Birgus latro | reverse complement strand
TGTTCACGTGCTTTGTCACGCTCTCGTTCCTCGTACTCACGTTCCCTCTCCCTCTCGCGCTCCTCCCGCTCCCTCTCTTTCTGCTTCTCATGCTCACACTGCTTTTGGCAGTCCTCGCGCTCAATTTTCCGCTCTTCACGGGCGGCATTTTCACGTTGCTGCTCGTAATTGCAGCGCGACAGGACATAATCTCGAATTTCCTGGGGGTTAGTAAGCCCCATATCCTTAGCTTCTTGCACGTATGAAGTAGTCTCCATGATGCTCAGTTTGAGACTGAGTGAAAACTGAGACTGATAAGTAAGAGTGAGTGAGTGATTCGGTAATAATAATTTCAAGCTAGGAGTTTATCCTGGAATGAGGTCGCCAGATGTCAGGGGGAATTTAGTGATCCAAAAAGAAAATGTAATATTCACGAGGATAATGTGATATAAAAGAAAATGTAATATTCACGAGGATAATGTGATATTGTATAATTGGAGTATACAGTATTTAGATATGTGTGCTAGGAATGGCTATCGAGTCATTTATTAAGAAAGAATAGACTCGTGAAATCAAGTGGCGATTCCACTTTATGCTGGCTTACTTCGCCAATTCTCTAGAGTCGAGAATTTATAGACTTTCTCAACGGTACACAGCAGAGACTAGATGCTCAAGTAGGCTGTAATGTTGTACCTTTGGCCTCTGAGAAAGTTAGTTTCTCCCCTTAGCATTCAAAAAATAATAATAATAATAACAATCAGGATCTTGGCTGAGCCAAACTCCTAGCTAGCACAACGGATTTAAGGATTAATGCCAAAAGCTGGCCTAAGTACCAGTCGTGATTTAATATAAAGAGTTGTGCTAAAGTGGAGTAGCAAAACTGTTTTAAATAAGTGGGAAAATTAAACACGACTGTTACATTTAACAAAGCTCAAAAAACGAACTGTAAATTTATTCAATACAAGAAAATAAATTTACGTTACATGACTCCAATTCAAATCAAGAAAGGGAAATGCACTCACTCAAACACTCAGACAAACAGCTAAATAACCCAAAAACTTAGCCTAGGAAAACAAAAGGAAATACTAATCAGTATAGATGAGACCGAGCTGCTGCGACGATCACCAACAGATGGGAGCTTACGGGATACACGCCAATACAATCTGAGATCTGAAATCGCTAAGAAAGTAATCACTCTAGCCTTCGCACGGCATACCGCAGACTAACTCTGATTTTAAGTGCCCGACGTGAAGAGTGTGTGAAAGGATGTGGCCTTATGTAACAGCCGGGAGGCGGAAGCGATAATTCAGAAATTATCGCTCAGAGGAACGCACCGCCCGCACATAAAAACAATCACTCACGAAAGAATGACAAAAGTTTTGACAACTTGATGCGAATACAAGCACGCGAGCGGACGGTTTGAGAGAACGAGCGAAACATCGAAACATCGTACATTTCATAATAATTCGCTCCTCCCGCAAAATCACTCAATGTCACAATCTACGTTACATAACTCTACGATGCAGAAAATTCGTGACACCCTCACCCGTAAGTTATAGCCCCTGTGTAATCAACTCCAGTTATTTTGAAGGGCCAACTTATATTTACCCTATCCTTTGGTATAGCAGGTGGCCCTGGGTAGCCATATGGCCTTTGCTCATACCTCCTGCATACTATACAGCCTTTGAGGTACTTCTTTATGACTGGTCTACCCTTAGGGATCCAATACTTTTCCCGGAATCAGGCCAAGGTCTGTGGCAGACCACCATGAAGGGTCAAATCATGGGCTTCCTTTACAATTAACTATACAAAATAATCATTCTTGGGTAACAGTATAGGATGTCTAGTTTGGAGAAGCAAATCAGGCTTTATTATTCGGCCACGGCATCTAATCAGACCCTTTACGTCTAAGAACAATCCTATATCTCGGATCAGTTTGTTCTTGTTACCTGTGCCTTGACATAAAAGGTGAAAAAATCTCCCCATAATACTTCCTTTGTGTCCTTGTCAACCGATATTCCATGGGATCAAACTTCTTAAACCCCACTTTCTTATTCAGAAATTCAACAATCAACCTAGTTTGTTAACGAGTCTTTTTATTTTTTAATGAGAATCTGCTAATGTCAGTTATTCCTGGCTCAGGTACTACCGCATCCAAGTTTACAACACTAACCTCATCAATACTATACAGTTTTTGATCCGGCCAATTTAGAACCTTTAAACCAAAAGTTATCCTTGATCAGTCTCTTATTTGTCGAACCTCACGAGAGCAGATCAGCTGGATTTTGTTTAGAGGATACATGCATAAATTTAAAACTGGAAGAAAGTTCTTTATAGTCTTCACTCTATTGTGGACGAAAGGAATTTTACTGTCCTCCTTTCCTATCCAGTAAACACAAATCCCACTGTCAGTCCATATATAAATAACCTCAAACTGAGTATCCAAGAGTAGTGGTTAGATACCTGGCCAATTTAGTTCCTACTTCTATGGAAGCCAATTCCATTTGAGGTAGGCTTCTTCCCTTAATTGGTGTAACTCTGGCTTTAGACATAATAATTTTACTATCATCTCCTTTTGCACAATAAGCTACTGCTCCATATGCCTCTGAGAAGCATCACAAAAAAGTGTAAATATGACTTCTCGTTACTGTTTATCATCCTGGGAAGATTTATGTCTGATGTTTTTTTTCAAATTCCTTCCGAATCTGTTCCCACTGTTCAGCATACGTTTCACCTAATTCTGTGTCCCAGTCTAACTTTCCTCGCCAAGCCTCTTGCACTAAACATTTGCCCCTAATAACTATAGGACTGACTAATCCTAATGGGTCAAATAACATGGAGACCTGACTTAACAGGGACCTCTTGCTGAGACCGACATCAGAGAACTTAACTGGTTTTAAACTTATTTCATCAGTCATTGTATCACAGTTAAGACCTAACACATTTTGAATTTTGGGAATGTCAGTATTTGGATAGTCCTCTTGTATTTTATTCCTCATAAGAGGTGAATTTGTATTCCAGCTCTGTAACGGCAAATTTCCTTTCCCACATTCGGAATTGGCCACTTCATAAGCCTTCAATGCTTCTGTCTCTGTATCAGCAACACATTGCAAATTATCCATATAGAAAGCCTGCCCTATTTCTGGGCATTTGGCCCTTTCAAAATGATGCTTCGATGTGTTGCATAGTAGGAAAGGACTAGGACAAGAGCCAAAGAGCACCGATTGGAAACAGTAAGTTTACAATTGATTATCCTCATTTTGAGGGTTTTGAGGACAGAGGAATTTTGTAAATTTCCTATTCCCCTCTCTCAATCCTGTTCGGAGAAAAGCTTTACTAATGTCTGCTGTATAAGTATCAGGTTTCTCTCTAAATCTTAGTAATACATTCCCTAACTTCTCTGTTAGTGTAGGTCCACAGTATAGGCAATCATTCATGCTAGCTGACCACTTGGACGCTTTACTGCTACAATTGAAAACTATCCTTATGGGAGTGTTTACTGAATCTTTGCTTACAGCATGATGTGGTAAATAATGTCCCTCTTTGTGGTTAAAAGGGAATTCTACCTCTCCAATAAATTTACTCTTCAGTTGATCCTTTATAATATTATCAAATAGGGCTAGATGTTCTGGGTTGTTTCTCAACTTTCTTTGAAGAGAATTTAACTGAGCCTTAGCTGCTTGGAAATTTGTAGGTAATTCGGAATGGTTTAGTTTCCATGGTAATCCTACCCAATACTGTCCCTCTTTAAATTGTGGACTGGTTATACAAATCCAAAGTTATTTTATCTTCAGGGGTTGGATCTTCAGCGTGTATTCCTACACTTTCTGGGTCCGAAAGTTTGTGTACAGGTTCAATTTTTTCATCCAACAAGTCATTTATCTGAGTAGGTTCTGATTCTGCACCTATTCTAGCTACCATCAATGACTGTGTGGGGGTAACAAAGACTGAGTCTACCAATCTGGCCTCTTCTCTGTCTTTCTTTGGAAAAGGCAACTGACCCATAATAAGGTTACCTCCGGGACTCTTGAATATCTGTACTTTATTCTTCTTAAAGGTCCTGTGTAAGAGTCTTCCACAGTAATCTGATCCAATTATCATTTTTATGGGACTCACAGTATCTGACTTCACATTCTGTTTTGCCAACCTTATCCCTGAGCTCTGCAAATGATCAGAGGTTTCCTTTAGTCCCTTTATATAAATACTTGTTTCCATCTTACCCAGTACAGCTGCTGTTATGCGGCATTTATACCTGCCAAGATGTATTAAGGGTCTAACTAAATCAAAAGACGGTGCCTCCTTTGTAGTTAACAACCCTGAATGACCAGATTTACCTTGCCAGCAATAGTTAACTTTAATTTATCTACAATGTCTGCAGAAATGAAGGTTTTCTCTGCACCCGTATAAAAAAGAGTACATGCTAATATATTTATATTTTCAATCGTTACATGGCGAGTGGTAAGAAGAGAGAACGGTGGAATGAATGAACGGAAGGCAATGATTGACTATGTGTGTGTGGATGAAAGGATGAGAAGATGTGCAATGGATGCAAGAATATATAGAGGTTGGGGGAGTGGACTTTCTGACCACCACTTGGTGGTGGCCAGAATCAGTATCCAAACAAGATGGAGGAAGAGAAGAAGGGAAGGACAGGAGGAAGTATTTGTTACAAGGAGGGTAGAAAAGTTACAAGAGGATGGAATAAAGGGTGAATATAAAAGGGAAGTGGAGGAGCGATTGGGTTAATATAGATTGGAGCAGATGGGGGACGTGGAAGGTGTGTGCAAGGTATTCACAGAAGAAATCTGTGCAGCATGTGAGGTGGTGTGTGGGGTGAAGAGAAGACGAAAGGGGGTTCAGGGAACACCATGGTGGACTGAAGAGGTGAGAGAGGCTGTGGCACAAAAGAAGAAAGCATATATTGAGTGGATGAGGAACAGGGGCGACGAAGAAGCTGAGAGACGGACGAGAGAGTTATATGTAGTGTGGAGGAGAGAGGTGAAAAGATTAGTAAGAGAGAGTAAGAAGAGAGTGGATGAGGAATTTGGAAGGAATTTGAGTGCAAAGTGGAGGGAATGTAAGAAAATGTTCTGGAAGGAGGTCAAGAGAGCTAGACAGGGTGCCAACGAAGTCAGTGGGGGTGTGAAAGATAAAAATGGTAGATTACTAGTGGAGAAGGGAGAAAAAGTAAACAGATGGAGAGAACACTTTAATGAACTGTTGAACATAGAGAATGAAAGTAATGCAAGTATAAGTGGCTGGGGAATGGCATGGAGAAGGAGGGTTGTGAGAAGAGTGGAAGAAATCACCAGGATCGAAGTGGTGGAAGCAGCGAAGAAAGTTAAAATGGGAAAAGCCTCAGGAATTGATGGAGTGTGTGGTGAAATTCTGAAGCATGGGGGAGAGATAGTAATAGAATGGATGTGCAGATTGGCTTGGGAGGAAGGTAGAGTCCCGGAGGATTGGAAGTCAGGTATAATTATTCCTCTGTACAAAGGAAAAGGGGAAAAAGCAGTGTGTGGTAATCATAGGGTAATTTGCCTTCTCAGCGTAATAGGAAAAGTATATGGTAGGATACTTATTGACAGAGTTAGGGAAATTACAGAGGAATTAGTTGGAGAAGAACAAGGAGGTTTTAGGAAGGGAAGAGATTGTGTAGACCAGATATTCATTCTAAGATCCTTAGTGGAAAAGTTTCTAGAGAAGGGCAAGAAGTTGTATGCAACCTTCATGGATCTGGAGAAAGCAAGGAGAGACAAGGTTTGTGGGTGCTAAGGCTGCAGTGCGTGTGGATGGCAAACTGAGTGAAAATTTCCATTTGAAGGTTGGATTGAAACAAGGATGTGTCATGTCTCCATGGTTGTTCAATCTGTACATGGATGGGGTTATAAAAGAGATACAAGGTCGGGCAATGGATGTTGGAGCGGCCCTAGTGAGAGAAGGCAGTGTTTGGAAACTCCCTGTACTGTTGTTTGCAGATGATATTGTGTTGTTGAGCGAAGACGAAGGGGAACTGCAAGGCTTGGTAGATGAGTTTGGGAGAGTGTGTAAGAAACGGGATCTAAAGGTGAATGTAGAGATGAGTAAAGTGATTGTCTTCGAGAGAAGTGAAGCCAGTGAATATACAGTGAGATTGGATGGGAAGGATATGGAGAATGTGAGTGAATTTAACTACTTAGGCAGTGTGATGAGTAAGGATGGAAGTCTGGAGGGTGAAGTGCTCGAAAGGGTGCAGCAGGGAAGGAAGGTTGCTGGTTCGTTGAAAGCAGTGATAAGAAACAGGGAGGTGAGCATAGAAGTGAAAAAGTTGTTACATGACAGTATTGTGATACCAACTCTAACATATGGAAGTGAAGCTTGGACCCTGTTGGAAGGACAGAAGTCAAGAGTGAGAGCAGTGGAAATGAGTTATTTAAGAGGAGCATGTGGAGTCACATGGAGAGAAAGACTAACAAATGAGGAAGTGAAGAAGCGTTGTGGTGTGGTTGAGGACGTGATGGGAGGCGTTAGGAGAAACACGTTAAGGTGGTTTGGGCATGTGGAGAGGATGGAGAGTGAAAGACTGACGAGGAGAGTGTATATAAGTGAGGTGGAGGGGGCGAGAGGGAGGGGGAGGCCGAGGATGAGATGGAGGGATGGAGTGGAGAGGTATATGAGAGAGGGGGGTGTGAGTTGGGAGCGTGGTAGTGAAATGGCAGGGGACATAGTGACATGGAGGCGATTTGTCTGTGGCCACCCCATGCGGGATTGGGGCGTCTGGCAATAGATAGATAGACCTTTACATCTGCAATTGGAACTGCAGCTGGCATGATTACTGGAGTATTTGCTTTCGCAACTGTAATATTGACACTTGCAGCTTTAGGAACCTCATGTTTCATCAACCTTGGACATAAAGCACTGTGATGATTGTCCTTTTTACATTTGAAAGAAAGATTTAGTTTAATTTTACAGTCTGTGGAAGTGTGTTCAGAATTCAAGCAAATCATACAACATCCCAGTTCCTGAAGCCTCACTATTCTACAAGCGTAATCAGGATATTGTTGGCAAGATGCACTGGAATGTTGTTCGCCACAAAACACACGGAAGACCTCCCTGTCCTTTACCATGGAAATTTTTACCTCCTTACTCTCATCAGCTTGTCTATTCCTTGTCTTTATTAGTTTATCCTCAGATTTCAAAGAGCTAAGAAAGGTTCCTATCTCTTCTTTAGGTACAGACTTAGGCGTTCCTGACTTACGTTTCCCAGCCAGTTGGTTAGTGGTTCTTTTCCTTATTTCGGCCTTCGGTTTATTTTCAGCAGGCATTACTGTTACTTGCAAATGTTTACAGTGTTGCATCAAGCCTTCCTCAATCTCTTCACAGGAGAAATTATCCTTCTGGTACCTACCATACAGAGCGTCCTTAGTTCTTGGTAGAAGCTTTAAGGACACAATTCTAGAAAGCACCCAGTCTGCTGCTTTAACATCTTCGTAAGTACCAAAGGCCTTTAAATTACAACTCATCGAAATCTGAAAATTTTGCAAAGACTCGAAATCATGTTTAGGAATAGGTAATTCAATCAGAGCCTTCAATAGTTGGGTAATGGCTTGCTCCTTGTCTTCATAATTCTACTTAAGGTTAGCCAAAGCCGCCTCATAACTGTTTTCCTCCACAGATAATTCCTTTATCAATTTGTAAAGCGTCCCTTTGACCTGTCCTAACAGATATGAGAGCTTGCTCACATTAGGGAGATCTGTTCTATCATGGACTAAGTATTTAAACTGATCCCAAAAGGATTTCCAATTCTGCTCCCCCACCAAACTCTGGAAGCGAAATTTGTGGTAATGCAGCCTTACTTGCTTGTTCCAAAACTTTGTTTTCGTTGGTAATACTGACTAATTTAGATTCAACCAGTTTCACTAATGTTAAATATTCCTCTAATTTACCTTCAAATTTGGAGGTTTCTGATTCTAAAAGATCTTTATCAGCAGCTTTTACAATGGCTGCTTCTAAGTTAGTATAACTTTCTTCATACTTGGCCCATCTTTCCTTTAGTATGTTCAGCAGACTACTTAATTTCTCCCTAGTTTGAGGGATTTCCTCTAATGACTGCTTACACTCCTGTATGGCTTTCGTTACCCTTCCTGCCTTACCACTAGATGATTTTTGTAACAATGAAATAGACATTGCTACTGATTTCTAAGTCACGGGAGTAGAACCTTAATTTAAATTTTACAACCCAAATTTCCTGAACTCCGTTATTTATCATTTTATATTTTGAGGGGTGTTGGAATAGGGTTTACAACTTTAAACCAATCTCCATGGGTTATTAAACCTCTGGGGTATTTTGTTTTCCCACACTGTTTCCAAAATAATCCCAATTCCCCGGAGCTCAATAATAATTAGCATTTTAAATTTTAAGGAGTGTAGGGATTGGGATTATGGCTTTATACCCATCTCCCTGGGTTATTAAACCTCTGGGGTAATTTTGTTATCATCCCAACACTCATTACAGCATAGGACCACCCAAGTCCTGCACAGCATAGAACCGTTCTTTCTACGTGTTCTACTTCCACATAACGTGGTAATAGGCTGTGCTCAACTAACGCTACCTTATAATCGCTCAACGCCACAGCACACATCTGTTAACCTCACTCGGGGCACCAAAATTGTCAGGAAATTCGCTCAGTGATGCTCCTCACTCGGGCATCAGAAATATCGTAAAATATCGGGCGTCAATCCTCACTCGGGACACCAAAAATATGTCGGAAAATATCGTGTGAGTCACTCCTCTCTAGAGGGAGTTAATCTAATTAAAACAATGGTAAATTTGCATAAGTCTCGTGAATAAATTAAGGCAAGTAAATCCCCTAACTCACCGGCAATCATCTCTCATATACTAGCTAGGTCCCTAAGATTTGGCCAAATCTGTAAGGTTACTTAGCTATATATTGAGTCGAGCAACGGATGACGACGGGCTTGCTGTTACAAGCTAGCTGAATGTAGCTGCTAAAAGAGTGAAATCTGCTCAAGGAGTGAAATCAACGTGGCGAGTTCCTTCCCCCTCATGGGATTGAGGAGTTGCCAATTATTTATTAATTACAGAGCTACATACAGTTAACTTACTCCATGAAATATAGAAGTAAATCTAACTTAATTTAATCTTGGTTTTAATTAAACTAAACCAAATATTCTCTTATCTATAAAGATATATATTAAACCCACGTCTTCTTTTTATTGTGCCGCTTTTCGTCTTTAGGACACGTCACACTAAAGCAGACGCAGTGAGGCCAATGGAAAATTCCTAATTATTTACTTGTATGTACAATATAGTTGTCCACGAGTGTTAAACGCAGTATCATTTAATTTATTAATAATAAGAATTATTAACAGAACGTAATCTCTGCTTTTTAAACCTCTCGAATAATTATTAGCATTCTGCACGTTTTCCTCTGCCCTTCAACAATCGACAACTAAAGTAAAGTAAAGAGCACAACCGCTCTGAGGGGAAATATTCCCACATAATTCGTGTTTTATCTCTCTATTCCATATTTTATTTTGCCTCTGATGATAAATTTGAGCTTCTTCGAAATTATTTTATCCCTGCAGAAATTCTTTAAAATGCCTTAATTAAGGACTTTATTCAGAGGCGAGCATCTTTACCTGGTGTTTAAACAGGCAAATGTTTGCAGTTCAAGGTAAAATCCCTTATTAACCTCGTACACACAGATGTGGCTGTTGTACATTATTAACAAGCAGAAAGTCTCTCCACTCACCCGTTTCCATATTAAAACTGTATTGTCCCTTCTTCTGTCACTGCCTCTGACTCCCTTTCTCTATTTCACCTGTCGCCCCCCCACCCAGCCCCCCACCCTAACACACACACACTCATTACACTTCCCTCCACCGCACCCAGTACTCCACTGATGGTCATATATATGTTCACAGGTTTTGTAAGATAAATGCTCACGTGCTGTGGAAGATGAGTTGCAATATGTGGGAGTACGGTTATAAGGTCAGACAGGTAGTTGCACAAGTAAACCAGCATGGCGAAACAGTGACAATTAGACGAACACACGAGCGACGGGCAAAGCACAGATGGAGAGGGAAAGAGAGCTTAAGCATTCGTTACCCGTGAATGGTCTAACAAGGGCGAGGTGTTGTGGTAGAAGTGAGGGCTTCAATGACAGCACAGTCATGAGGTCAGGTGGGTAAGTCCTCAGGTAATCCAGCATGGTCAGCCGCTCTCGTGAAGGGGACAGCACGGTGCAGAAATCTACCTCGTGTCTCTGAAGTCGGCCCGTCATTCCATCATACACCCCATTTTTCAGGATGCCCGCCGTGCGGTCCTCACGAACAACATAGCTAAAAGAAAAAACTGATTTAACACCGTTTACCCAAGAAACGTCTTAGTTATTATTTTTTTTAAGTACGACAGAAATGAAGGGGCTGAAGAAACCTGATAATTATTTCCTCTATTAAAAAAAAAAATGCACTTTGTTCCCGCTATTTCCAGATTACCTTCCTTAGCTCAGTAGCGACTTTTTGAGGTCAAGGGAGGGATTAGAGATTATCTACCAATTTTTTTCACTACTGGTGTGAAGAAAATGGCATCACAACCTGTGGTAACAGTCTAAAAATTATTTAATTTTTAGACTGTTACCACAGGTCGTGATGCCATTTTCATGACACCACTACCAGTAGTGAAAGTGTTGCTGTTCCATATCTAATTCCTCCCTTGACTTCAAGAAGTCTCCTCTTATCCAAGGAAAGTAGTCTGGAGATAGCGAAAACAAAGTGGAAATGAATTTTTATTAAAAATGGAAAATGCTTCCGAGACAAAAATAGTAAAACTTTACTAATTTGGGGTTACTGAGAACGAAACTCATGCTTAAAATATCTGATTGGCTCTACTTTTTAAGATATTCTACTTGCTCAGTATCTACGATCATTGACTTTGAAACAGCATAGGGTACTTGAGTAATAATTCGACGTGGTTTGTATTTCAAACAAGAAATGATCCAAACTCGGGCAAGAATATGACTAAATGTACAAATAAAAATTTTACTGGGTTTGGACAGTTTTGGCTGTTTTGCCAGAATAATGCATGATGCAGAAATGAAACTGATATTGTGTCATGAATTCCAGCATATCATTGTGCGACGTCACTAATGACGCAGTCATTATTCAAGTTACATCACAGAATATTTTGTCCTATA
>JAGKTI010001241.1:33954-45134 GCA_018397915.1 Birgus latro | reverse complement strand
GAAAGAAAAATGGTGTCACAGAGATAGAGAGAGAGAGGGAGAGAGAGAGAGAGAGAGAGAGAGAGAGAGAGTATGGTGTGTATTGTGCAAGTAGTTTGGTGTCGACAGTCAGAGGAAAATGTATAAGAGATTATGCTGAACTATTTTCTGTATTACTGAAACAATGGAAAAGCTCAGCAAAGGGGGGTTGTCGGAAGTGAATTCAGTGGGCTGTTGAAATGGGAGCTCTAGCTCTCCCTATCACTACCTTTTCATCCACCTTCGGACTACTGCCCTGTTCGACTGGTGGTACAGTCTACTCCGTCTTTGTGTATTACTGTTTGATTTTGCAAAGGGAAATATTTCTTAGCCAAGGTGACGAGTGATGCCTCTTACTTGTACAGCACCCTACCTGTATCCCTGACCACCTTGGATAGAGCCCCAACATGCTTGACCTCTTCCTTACAACTAATCCTTCTTCTTACACTGTCAATGTTTTCTCTCCATTGGGCTGCTCTGTTCATTACTTTAACCTATCCTATCGCTCCTGGGTGGCCAGTAGGCCCTCCAAAGAAACGTCGTCTGTGGCACTTTGGAGCTGCGGGTTGAGAGGCCCTCGGGCAGTACTTCTTTGACTTTCCCTGGAATCATTATATTGCTTCCATGGCCGGGAACCATTTCAGTGTGCCTTGCGCATTACGGAGGTTATTCTCTTGGGCATGGAAGCATACATTCCTTTTTCATATCCTCTGACTAATGCAAGAAAGCCTTTGTTTAATCACGCTTGTTCTAATCCTGTCCGCAACAAGGAGAGGGTCTGTAAAAGGTGCCGGAGCCAACCCACACATGAATCACATCTTTTTTTATGTTTCTGCCTGGAATAATGCTAAGTCTGTTCCTCGCTCTGCTAAAAATAACTTCTTCCGTACTAAATACTCTCAACCCTCCAACTCGTATTCTTCCCACTCTTTCTGGCACCTTGCGAAGAATCTTTCTAACACCTTTACCTCATCATCCTTCCCTCCTCTTTTCTACTCTGATGGTTCTATACCTTTTTCTTCTACTGATAAACCAGATTTCTTCACTCAGACTTTCTCCTCCAATTCCACCTGAGATGATGCCGGTGCTGTTCCTCCAACACTTCCCCCGTCTGACTTCCTCATGGCAGACATTAAAATTTCTTCAGCTGATGTATTTTCTGCCATCACTGGCCTCAATACTAACAAGGCATATGGACTTGATGGAGTCCCTCCTGTTGTCCTCAAGAGCTCTGCTTCTGTGCTACACCGTGCCTAGGTAAACTCTTTCGTCTGTGTCTGTCAACTTGTACCTTTCCTTCTTGCTGGAAGTTTGCTCCCATTCAGCCAGTCTGAAAGAAGGGTGACCATTCCCAACACTCTAACTATCATCCAATTGCTTTAACATCCTGTGTCTCAAAAGTTTTCGAGTCTGTAATTTAAAAAAATATTTTAAAACATATTTCCTATCACAACCTTCTTTCTGATTGTCAGTATAAGTTCCGTCAGTGACGCTCCACTGGTGATCTTCTCACCTATCTTTCAGACTCCTGGTCATCCTTCTTTCGGGATGAAAGCTTTGCCATTGCACTTGACATTTCTAAAGCTTCCGATCGAGTCTGGCATAAATCTGTAATTTCCAAACTGCACTCTTATGGTTTCTATCCTTTTCTCTTTGCCTTCATCTACAGCTTCCTTTCTGGTCGTTCCATAGCTGCTGTTGTAGACGGCCTTCGTTCTTCTCCTAGATCTATCAATAGTGGTTTTCCTCAATGCTCTGTCCTGTCACCAACTCTCTTTCTTTTATTCATCAATGATCTTCTAAGTTGTACATCTAACCCTATCCACTCGTACGTTGATGATTGCACCCTTCATCTTTCCATTCGGTTTCCGCAACGTCCATGTTAGTAGATACTTCAACAAACAAGGGATGAGGCTATGGCACACCTAATGTCTGACTTGGCTCGTATCTCTGACTGGGGTAAAAATATTCTTGTTGTTTTTAATGCAGCAAAAACTCAGTTTTTACACCTATCAGCCCATCACAAACTTCCAAAGGAGTACCCACTAATGTTTAATAATATCCAGCTCAATCCTGTATCATCTTTGAACATGCTTTGGGTCTCATTTACTCGGGACTTATCTTGGAAAGATCATATTGCATCTCTTGTAAAATCTGCTTTAAAGAGATTTGGTGTGCGAAGCCGACTCCGTGCCTTCTTTACCACTGCACAGTTGTTGACTTTATACACGGGTTTTATTCGCCCCTGTTTAGAGTACAACTCTCATGTGTAGGTAGGCTCCCCACATACAGCTCTTCTCAATAGGGTGGAGTCAAAGGCTTTTCGTCTCTTCAACTCTTCTCCTCTTACTAGCTCCCTTCAACCTCTGCCTTACTTTGCCGCACTGTTGTCTTTTTATCTCTTTTCTATCGCTACTTCAATGGTCACTGCTTCTCTGAAGTGTCTGCTTGCATCACTCCACCTCTACATCGGGCGTATAACACCCGTCTAGCAACAAAATCTCGTCCCTTTTCTGTCCAACTCTCTAATGCAACAGTTAACCGTTACTCCCAGTCCTTCATTTATGCAACAAGTCAACTCCGGAACTGTCTCCTTCAGTCTGTATTTCTTATTTCCTATGATCTCCAGTCTTTAAAACGCAATGTGTCGAGGTATCTCGAAATGAATGGATAATGAATTTTGTCCTCTTTTGTACTGTATTGTTTTGTTTTTTTTCCTTGGAAGGAACTGTTTTGCGGGCTCAGCCTTTGGTTCCTTCTTCCTCTTATAAAAAGAAAAACTAATAAAGCTAGTAACTTCTGCTATATTTGTGGTGGAATCACATTTGTGTCAGAAAAGCACAATATTACCGCTGTGGTTAAGAAAAACTACCACCTATATTGTGGCTGCAAAACTGGAGATTAAGACAACAGCTGGGTTCCATCTATATGCTGCAACACCTGGACAATAAATCTTTGCCAGTGGTTAGTTAAGAAAAGGAAATCTGCGCCATTTGCTGTATCAATGATTTGTCGAGAACCTTTTAGGCAACTGCTACTCCTGTATGGTACCCCCCATTCTGGGACCGTCTGTCAGAGTAGAGAAAGTGGATTGTAAAATACCCGAACATTCTGACAGCTATTCGTCCAGTACCCCACTGGGATTGGTGCCTGTTCTTGAAGCACAAGAATCCTTATATTTGCATCAGACGAGGGGGAGGGAAACATCAAAATATCTACCTCTGAACCATCAACATCACTTGCCTCAGATTTTGCCCCACCCTCTTCTACTGATTCGCACCTCACAACAGAAGTTAATCTTAATGATCTTGTGAGGGATTTGGAACTGCACAAGAGCAGTTGTTGGGCTACAGACTACAGCAATGGAGTCTCCTGGCAGATGATGTTAGGATTTCCATGTTCCTTGACTGTCAAAAGAATATCGCCCAGTATCTCTTCAAGGAGGATGATCTTGTAGCCTGCAACAACATCGATGGTCTGATGGCAACACTCAACATCGTTCATAATCCAGCTGAGTGGTGACTTATCACTGATTCATCGAAGTCGAGTCTTAGTGCTGTTTTGCTGCACAGTGGTAATGTTTTGCCATCCATTCCAGTTGGTCATGCAGTTCATATAAAGGAAAGTTTTGAAAACATGAAAAAACATTTGAGGTGCATAAACTACGACCGATATCAGTGGCAACTTTGTGGTGACTTGAAGGTTATTGCTATTTTGTTAGGTCTTCAGAATGAATATACAAGTATCGGTACTGCTATTAACCCTGGGGATAGGATAGTCGTGCAAGAGAGTTTCCCTACATCAAAAGAGATTGGTTGCTCATTCAATAGTCGTTGGGGCCAGAGAAGAAAAATATTTTGCATTCTACCCCATTGTCAAAGCACTGGACAAAGTCAAAGAAGCTCTCAAGTATCTCTGTGTGAAATTCCTCAGGTTAAGTCAAGCAAAAATATATGAATGTGTTTTTGTTGGTAGTCAGATGCATGAACTTCTTCGTGATGATGCATTTGACAGTGTACTGTGTAGCAAAGAAAAGGATGCGTGGCAAACCTTCAACAAGATTTCTTGAAAACAACAAGGCAGACAATTGCAGGGAGTTGGTGGAAAGTCTCCTAACGACATTCAATAAGCTTGGCTGCAACATGTCACTCAACATACATTTTTTTTTTTTTCACTCTCATCTAGATGTCTTTCCACAACGCTGCTGAGCAGTGAGCGACGAGCATGGCGAGCGATTTAACCAGGACATTGTAGCAATGGAGAAACGGTATCAGAGCAAATGGAATCCATCAGTTCTTGCGAACTGTTGCTGGGCTGTAACCATGGGTTCTCCATTCTTGTACACAAGAGACAACCCCACATGCGCATTTAAGAAGCTGAGTAATGACTGAATTACGTACTGATACATAATAAGTGTTTTATCTACATGGCATGTCAGATATATTCATGTAAAACTATCACAAACAGACGGAAATACATTGGTTTGAAACTCATGATTAATACTGTAGACTACTGTCTGGATTATGCAGGCTAAATAAATGTAAAATATAAAATCTTAATTTCGAAACAGTAGCCAAGCAGCTATTTTTGTCCTATCTGAATTCAGCGTATTAAAAAAAACATAAGAGAAAATTCTTTCTTCGAAGCAGACAGCTATCAAAAATTTTTCGACCAGTGAAAAGAGGTATCTGGAGGTGCTGAAGGGGATATTATTTCTGATTTGGTGAAAAACTAACAAGACTCACCCAAATGTGTGAAATATAGTACGATACAGCGGGATATAAGTGTTTTCCACATTGCTTGTCTGGTTCTCTTTGTCCCGACATAATTATGTTACATAATTCGGGATATACAACAATCGTGGGTAAAGTTCAGTCCTCTCCAGTTACAGTCAAGATCCTGGTGTTGTATTTTTTCTTTTTGAATATTTTACGAGTATATGTTGGAAAAAGGACTCCGTTTTACTTTTCTAGGTCAGAAATCATCCTTATCACACCAGATGATAAGAGATATGTGACTGTTCACTTGGGCCAATTCCCTTTCCACATACCCCACTCTAATGGCGGAAGGAGAGAGTCTTTTCAGGCGCATTCTTTAAAAATAATCCCTTCCATAAACCTTCCCTTCTTGTCGACAGAGTTTTGATTTCCATCGGTATCCAAACCAATTCACTTGGAAGGGAAGAGGATATGTTCAGGTTGGTAGCACAGTAAATGGCATGGTGAAGCATTAGATTTACAAACTGATACATCAAAGCACGCATATCTCGTGCTAGATAATGAAAGCACTACATATTTAAGATGTGGGAGGTCGCCACCACATTCGTGGCCTTTCCTCTAACTTTGTTCCTCACCATCTCTCCTCCTCTAAACGTCGCCTTCTTTTCTTAACCGAGACTCAGCTGTCTGAGCCAACCGACAGCAAACCCTTTTCTGTATCCTCCTACATTCTCTATACTCATTTAAAAACCAAGGATGGCTGTTGTGTATATGTACGCAACAACTTATCTTGCTCTCGTGTTCCTGAACTTGATTCTTATGAATTCTCTACTCTCTGGCTTCGGCTCTCCTGTCATTCTCTGACTAAATATATCTGTGCTGTTTACTTATTCTCTAATTCTACTGACTATGAAAAATTCTTTGACTATCTTACTTCTGCGATGGAACACATTACACATTCTATCCAATTCTCCTTTCTCTGAAATCTCCATTCTAGGAGATTTCAGTGTTCACCACCACCTTTGGCTCTCCTCTCCTTTCACTGATCCACCTGGTGAACAGGCCTACATCTTTTCTATCCCTGATGACCTAGAGCAGCTTGTACAGCACCCTACCCGTATCCCTGACCGCCTTGGAGATAGCTCCAACATGACTGGCCTCTTCCTTATAACTAATCCTTCTGCTTACACTGACAATCTTTTCTCTCCGTTGGGCTCCTCTGTTTATAACCTTATAACCTTAGCCTATCATATCGCTCCAGTGCGACCTGTGGACTCTCCCAAGAAACGTCGTCTGTGGGACTTTGGAGCTGCAGATTTGGAAGCCCTCTGTTAATACTTTTTTGATTTTCACTGGAATGATTATTGCTTCCATGGCCAGGAACCATCTGAGTGTGCCTTGTGCGTTACGGAGGTTATTCTCTCAGGCATGGAAGCATACATTCCTTTCTCATATCATCTGACCAATGCAAGAAAGCCTTGGTTTAATCATGCTTGTTCTATTGCTGTCCACAACAAGGAGAGAGCCAATAAAAGGTACCAAAGCCAACCCACACAAGAATCACATCTTTTTTATGTTTCTGCCAGGAATCATGCAAAGTCCATTCTTCGCTCTACTAAAAATAATTTCATCCGTGCTAAATGCTCTCAACTCTCTAACTTGAATTCTTCCCGCTCCTTCTGGCACCTTGCCAAAAACCTTTCTAACAACTTTACCTCATCATCCTTCCCTCCTCTTTTCTACTCTGATGGTTCTGTAACTATATCTTCTACTGATAAAGCACATCTCTTAGCTCACACTTTCTCCTCCAATTCCACCTTAGACGATTCCGGTGCTGTTTCTCCATCACTTCCCCCCTCTGACTTCCTCATGGCTGACATTAAAATTTCTTCAACTGATATATTTTCTGCCATCACTGGCCTCAGTAATAACAAGGCATTTGGACCTGATGGAGTCCCTCCTGTTGTCCTCAAGAACTGCACATCTGTGCTTACACCCTGTATGGGTAAACTCTTTCACCTTTGTCTTTCACCTTGTACCTTTCCTTCTTGCTGGAAGTTTGCTCCCATTCAGCCAGTCCCAATGAAGGGTGACCATTCCCAACCTCTAACTATCGTCCAATTGCTTTAACATCCTGTGTCTAAAAGTGTTCCAGTCTAGTCTTAACAGAAAAGTTTTATAGCATTTTCCTGTCACAACTTTCTTTCTGATCGTCAGTATGGGTTCCGTCAGGGACGTTCCACTGGCGAACTTCTCACTTATCTTTCAGACTCCTGGTCATCCTCCTTTCGGGATTTTGGCGAATGCTTTGCCATTGCACTTGACATCTCATAGCCTTTCGATCGAGTCTGGCATAAATCTTTAATTTCCAAACTTCCCTCTTACGGTTACTATCCTTCTCTCTGTGCCTTCATCTACAGCTTCCTTTCTGGTCGTTCTATAGCTGCTGTTGTAGACGGCCATCGTTCTTCTCCTAGACATGTCAACAGTGGCTCTATCACCAACCCTCTTTTATTCCTCACTGATCTAAGCTTTGCATCTAACCGTATCCACTCGTACACTGATGATTCCATCTCTCACCTTCCCATTCTGTCCCTGAAACGTCCATCTCAGCAGTTATTTGAACAAACAAGGGATGAAGCTATGGCACACCTAATGTCTAACTTGGCTCGTATCTCTGACTGGGATAAAAATAATCTTGTTTGTAATGCATCAAAGACTCAGTTCTTACACCTATCAACCTGACAAAATCTTCCATCGGAGTACCCTCTAACGTTTAATAATATCCAGCTCAATCCTGCATCATCCTTGAACATGCTTGGGGTTTCATTCACTCAGAATTTTTCTTGGAGATATCATATTACATATTCAGTGAAATCTACTTCCAAGAGAGTAGGTGTGTTAAGCCGACTCCGAACCTTCTTTACCCCTGCACAGTTCTTGACTTTATAAAGGGTTCTATTCGCCCCTGTTTAGAGTACAACTCTCATGTGTGAGGAGGCTCCCCATATACAGCTCTTCCAAGTAGAGTGGAGTCATAGGCTTTTCGTCTCATTAACTCTCCTCCTGTTACTGGCTCCCTTCAACCTCGGTCTCTTGACCGCACTGTTGCTTCTTTATCTTTTTTTTTATCGTTACTTCTATGGTCACTGCTCCTCCGAACTGTCTACTTGCATCCCTACACCTCTACGACGGGAGCGTAGCACCCATCTAGCAACAACCTCTAATCCCTTTTCTGTCCAACTCTCTAATGCAGGAGTGAACCGTTACTCCCAGTCTTTCATTTATGCAACAGGTCAAATCTTGAACTGTCTCCCTCTGTCTGTAACTCCTACTTCTTATAACCTCCACTCTTTCAAACGCAGTATATCCAGGCATCTCGAAATGAACGAGTTTTGAATTTGGGTCTCTTTTGTGTGTGTTTTTTTTTTTTATTGGGAGGAACTGTTGCGGGCTCCTAGCGTTTGGTTCCTCCTTCCTCATATAATAATAATAATAATAATAATAATATCCGCTATTGTATTCAACCATAAATGCCATTTTGTCCAACA
Source organism: Birgus latro (assembly GCA_018397915.1). Taxonomy (NCBI): domain Eukaryota; kingdom Metazoa; phylum Arthropoda; class Malacostraca; order Decapoda; family Coenobitidae; genus Birgus; species Birgus latro. The sequence goes on along the minus strand of JAGKTI010001241.1, from coordinate 36,847 downwards.
CCGGGGAGGTGTTTACTCCTCGAGACAATATTTTGGTAATAAATTATATTCGAAGGATATTATTATCTTTAATGTTGTCATTCGTAAGTGTAAAAATTACTTAACGTCCGTCTCATGTACTCGCATGGCGGCACCCACTTGTTTTTTTTCCAGTTGGAAGACATGAGCTGAACCACTCGTGTTACCTTTATGACAGGTTTTACCTTTACAGGCAAATTAGCAGCCAAAATGTTTCTTGAAAAAAATCGTCGTGTGACCCTGGCTATAATGTGTAAGATTTGTCAGTGTCAGATCATAAAAGACTGGATAAATATTGGAGGTACTCCGTCGTCTGCTCTGTTTATGACTGGCTGAACATCTCAGCCGAAATGGGTAACACTTTTAACCCGTCACGTTCCGACCGATTTCCAAACTACCGTACCACAAAATCCCGAGCATTTCGGGGAAAAATTTTTATTGGCTCAAACCTTCGCTTTCGGTGAGAAACATCGAAAATTCATAGAGAAATCGCGATCCTATGCTTAAAACTGTTGATACAGGTGTCATGCAACCTTACGTTTTCCTTCTTCTTCAGGGTACCTGGCTAAAGAAAAAACTATACAAGGGTTAATTAATTCAAGCCACTTTCATTTATGTATTTATTTAGGTATTTGATCAGAATTTATGTGTAGTTGCAGACTATATTGGTTTTAACACATTTATATAGGCAACAGAAGCATTGTTCAGTCACCAAACACATTCACATATGGCACCTTCCTTTATAACATTACCACCTCATCACTTCTGTTTGTTTCTTGCTCTAGCTTCTTTATTTCTTTGTTATCCACCTCAGGAATCACTTTCACCGTGAATTTCGTCATTGGAGAGATCGTGGGGCAACATACCTTTACTGGTCAGCTTTTTTTATTTATGTGTCCGACTCTGGGCATAGGCTTCACAGCCTGTTGTCAAGGCCCAGCAGTCCTCCTACATACCATACACCTCTACATGTCACCACTTCGGCGCTAACACCCACTGTCCATATTGAATACATGCTAGGGCTGTCTCATACAGGACTGGTGTATTGGTATTAGCGGGGGTATTTTTACGACATGTCGGTGGGTCTTCTGGTAGATCAGTAAACCCTGATTTAATGAAATTCAAATCCTTAAACTGTTCCCTGCCCCAGCCGGGATTTGAACCGGGTCCATCGGGACTGTAGGCCACTTCTCTACCAATTGCGCCACCGCCTCCCCCTAAATTACTGCTAACAGGTGAATTGTCCAGTGTGGGGGGAGGGGGAGGGGGGTTAGGTGGGGCCAGGCAGTATTCCCACTTGACAGCAGGTAGAGGAAGGTCTCCCACATATGCCTACCAAAAATCACCCGTGAAACTTGAAAATTGTGCAAATTATGACCATTGCAATTGTGTGACGTACCCATATGTCGATGGGTGTAGCTGTGAGAAAACATTGCGACGTACCCATACGTCGATGGGACTTGGTGGGTTAAAGAGATACAAATAGGACTTGAAAATCAGTATAACATTCTAAATCATATATGTAAAATTGTACAGTAGCTCTCATCGAAATTTCAAATGTTAAGACAATAAACTACAAAAGAACGCACACAAATTGTGACGGGATATTTGAAGAGACGGGTCAAATGATTCCGTTAAGTTCCAATAATTTCAACTGTGCGAAGGGAAGACCTTGCCTTCGAGCAGCTAGGATTTTTGTAATAATACCAGTTCAGTGAAGGATGTCCTTCCCATGCATCTTAAATGGAAGGAAAAGTTTTATAATACGGGCATAAGTCCCGTATTATTAAAACCAGCTATGCAAAGGTGGAGGTCAACTCATAAATTATTTTCAGGCAGTACACACACACACACACACACACACACACACACACACACTGGGATATTGTTGGACTGCACTTCAGTTTACATATCATTAAAGTCTACGTGGAAACGTCAGTCGTTATTTTTCTCTTATTGGTGTTAATAATTATATACAAATTTGTGTTAGTATACTTTCTATTAAAGATCTGTTAAAATGATTGCCTGCTTTCCTGTCCCTAGGCAGAGTAAAGATGGGAAACATAATTCCTGAGCCAGCATTTACCTAGTACCTGTTTTGTCCCTGATGCTTCGAAGACTCAGCAGTAACGTAACCTTGCCTGGAAATATGAATATTCACAAGCTCTTTGTTGGTTGGAACATGAGCTTCTTGAATTGACACGTGGTCAACAGGAGAGAATGAGAAGTCAATGTATAACTTATTTTAAAACTGAGAACAAATATTCGTTTTTATTTTTTTTTTATCTAGCTTCTATATGAGGAAGCCTAACATATAATTCAGTAGAAAAGAATGGGCTTAAATTGTGGAATAGCTACCTCGATCAGTCAAGAGGGGAGGAATTTCAATAAAGAGCTGTTTTAAAATGCAATGTACAGGAAGTTCAGATGTGGATGTAACATTTTGACACTTTACGAAGAACTTCACGTTCTTTGTCTGAGCGCTTTTATCCTTTATAAAACCCCAGGTCAGAAAGTTACCAATAGGAATAGACAGTAAGCAAACAGTTAAAGAAAAGGACATCATTTAAGTACAATCAAATCACCATTCAGCAATGCAGGTGCGGTAAGAGACAGAATAGTAACCTCCACAGAGAAAGGACATGTAAAAACATGCAGTCAACCTTCCTGCCGAATACACAAAAGTGTTAGTTACGTGAAATTCAAATTATTTGAGAATTCATTGATGAGTCTGGCATCCATGGAGTCTTTAAGGGTGACGGTGCTATGTGGTTCATCAGTGTCCGGGATGAAGTCCACGTAGGGGATGTAGCGAAGAGACACTATCTTCATCCCGTGACCGTTCATATTAGGAAGCTGATCTGTGAAATTATAT